>JAGDQP010000623.1:129970-151364 GCA_022664845.1 Lepisma saccharinum | reverse complement strand
GAACACGTCCTTTGCGTCGGACACACTTTTTGTTGTTTTCTGTACAATAACTCTCCTAGCACTATCACCTCATCCTGTCCTGCCAAGTCCTTTCTTACAGGTTCAATTTAATATGCATAGTAAAAAAACTGCCATGTTACCTTTTTTCTTTTTTTTCACTGACCTGGACTTTAACCTGCTGTGTTGCCAAGTTAAAACAACAACAAATGTGTGGTGATCATCTACTGTCGTTGAACCAGTTCTAAGCGCATTGAGTCTTATGGGTCTATTTATGCACGCCGACATTTACCACATGCCTCTGCTGTCTATATATCAGTGTTGCCAAGCGATGGTTGAAGGTTCCGTTGCGTGGAGGTTCATTCAAGTGAGATCAGTAGCGAGTTATAAAGAGAAATGGATGATCTAGATACTGGACGATTCATAGACGAAATATTTTTTTAAAAAATCATGTAAAGGTTGGTAAGTTTACATTCTTTTGATTTTTTTATTTTTGTTTCGTATTATTTATTTACTATGCATAGACTTCACATTTTTTCACTTTATAAATAATGGAAAATACGCCTACATTGTCCAGGATTTTAGAATGCCGTTTTAACCCGTTTTTGCGTGTTGGTACGTACTTCTAAAAATAACAAATTGGCGCGTTCCGTAATATTGTGTGAACATATAAACTGTCGATGCATGTAATACTAGAAAATAACTCCTAAGAGGGATTAACAATTGGTGTTGGCACCTGCCAGCTGTAGGTAGAAGGGACTACTTATGCACACCCTTTTCCAAAAAGGATGACCGCATTGATTAGGGCATTTTTCAACTGAAAATTTTCAAAGTCCAACTTCGGGTATCTTCGGAAACTATAAACTAAAGATGCCAGGTTCGAGCCCCCAGAGGTGAATCTTCACAATTAGGAAACGTTAGTACGGATATGTTTTTCTTCATTTAAGTGCAATATGTTGAAATGTTATTAAGTGTAGAAAAAAGTAACATTCATTGAAATACGTAATGATACAGTATTTCGAAACTATGCATACATGCGATCGCGTGATGGCTTTGTCACCTGATTTTCCATACGTAAAAGAACATTTCCAAAGAAAGAAAAGACAGCAAACATAGTTCTCGCATTCATACAATGAACAAGAACAAGGAGAAAAATAACAGCTGTGCAACGGATATGACAGCCGTTGTCTTGGACACCGAAAATTCAGTCATGTTTCTTCAGAAGGAGTTCTATTAGAAAGTGGTAATTAGATGTGTTCATGTTAGTTCAATGGTAGCCGATCCAGATGGTCGGGCACGCTAGTGCGGTAGTAGGAGGATCGTGGGTTCGAATCCAGCCTCGAGCATGGATGTGATTTTGACTGTGCTGTCAATGGTTATTGATGCAAGAACAAGTACACAAAAGTATAATACACGTATAATACAAGTAAAAACAAGTAATAACAAGAACCCGCTTAGGGTAAACACATTTAAAAAATAGTAGAGCGCGTGGCTTTTAAATGTGAGGTCCTGGGTTCGAATCCCGTTTTGGGAAATCTATGTTTTGTGATGATATGTTCCTCAAAGCATGAATAATTAGATAAAATGATAAGTTTTATATGTATTCATACAAGCATTTCAGGACATAAGTAATTATTATATTTAAAATATGATTGCCTAATCCTTTGTAAGCTGTTCCTTTCTTTATATAGCACTTATCAATTTATCTAGATGTTTGACTAGTGCCCCTACCGCTGTTTTAATTAATTCGGATAGGATGTTGTCAAGCTATGGTGATTGGGAAATTTTAAAGTTCTTTATTGATATTTTGATCTCGATCTCACTAGCTTCGCACATGCACAGTTCAGGGGTAGAGATTTTGAATTCTCCGTTTGTTTACCTGTGGATAGTACGTTAAGAAGCTTATCCAAATAGCTTTTCCACATTTCAGAATTTTATTCAAATCCGCCTGAAGATTTCCATGTTCATTTCTATTAATTTCAAGCCTTCGTTGGCAATATTTTCTTAACGTTTTAGCCCATTTGTACAGATCTCTAACGTCATTTAACTTACCATGTTCCTCTTTCTCTTCAATATGCGATAGCTTTGCTTTTTGTTTCTCGCTCAGCGTATGGCATTTCGTTTCGCGTTATTTCGGTCGTTTCCATTTTACGGTTTTATTGATGAGTGTGAACGTCTCGATCCCCGCAAAACAATGCGTTTCATTTAGAGAGAAATGTTTCCCTATTTATGTGGGGGCATAAATTTCGTAGACTTAAGATTTGGTTATTTGGGGCTAAAATGAAGTCTACTCGAGCGTAACTCAGATAAAGGTTTGAGCGTTCTCAATAACGAGAGGGACGTTCAACGAAAGTTAAGTAAAAATTAGATTTAAAATAATGGTTTCTTTCGGGATGGATTAAGTTCTAACTTTTTGGAATAAAATGAACTACAAGATTTTACATTTCCCTTAAAGAAGGCGCGGATTCTCAACTCGAAAACTGATTAACATTTAAGTTACGGCACACACAGTAGAAATAAATTCAATTCTAAAATAATCAACAGAGCACACGCATCGTTCAGGCAATGAAACTATTTAAGCACTACTATTCAAAATCCATGAAACATACCTCAGAAAATGAAGTTGGATATTGTGTTCTACTAAATGTCATGTCAAAACTGTATGGAAAAGGACTGATTCTTTTGGGAGAAATATAACGATCTTAGGGCTTCCTTCTTTAGACTTCTTTGCTGTAGTCGTCGTGGCTTCCGAGAGAACAAGAGATGTCTATTTTCTCGTCGGGGCCCTTTTTATACAATTTTTGGGATGATGAAATGATTGAGGTTATTATGGTTCATTGCTCCTGTTTGTGTCTATTGGTGTTTGCACACGATCATCGGATGATTTCTTGTAGGTGCCAAAGGTGGCCGCTTAAAGAAAAGAAGAACGATGCTGCTACGTCACAATTTACATAGGTGTGTGTGTGCTTTGCCATATATCCAATGTTATAGGGGGTCGTGTGGAGAATTTCTGCCAGCCATTTTTATTATTCCTTAGAAATTACAACAGAATAAAATATGTTTTAAAAATGAGAGTTAATTATAGAAATACTATTATAATAATGAAAAAATAAGAATAAATACAAAATTAACAAGAAATGACAATGAGAGGCGATCACATTAGCCATCACTGCGCTGCTTATTTTCGCTCCTCGCGAAATATTCTTGTGAAGCATACTTCAACTTATTTATGTGTCATTTGCAGTGCCGTTCACTGCGTCACGAATTGCCACCAACATATTATCACATCAATGTCATTAATATTATAAATGTAACCTTTATTATTAGTTGAATTTCAAAAGATCTCGAATTTTGAATTTGAAATTATTTTAAGGCCTTTAGGCAACTATGGCCCAGGCCGTATGGATAATGATGGATGAATTGGTGGAATGAAGAAAGTGGGAGGTAAAGGGGGCATCCTGAGATATCCATGTGTATATGTGAATACCTTTGTGTGCAAAATACGTGCTGTTTACTATTAGATATTTTCGAAATTGCAAAGGTCATTGCTGCTGCTTTCTTCGTGAAGACTTAATTTAGTTATATATTAGATCTAAAGCTTTCTTCCATACCTAAATTTACGTTAAAATATGCCAGACAAATTTTCGTGTTATATTTTGGTAATCCATCAAAGAACCTATCCAACTGATCGTATCTTCGTTGACAACATCAGCTTCATCGGTCCGAGCATGGACATTTAGTAATACCGTCTTGCATCATCGAATTTGTATCGTAATGTATACTGGTAATGAGAAAAGTATCGATCCCTATATTCCGTTCTGCCTGCCTACGAAGAAGAAGGGAAAGCCGCTGCATTGAATGCTTAGCCAAACATCATAGACACTCTTGCCACATGTTATTTCCTCTCTGGGCTGCGTTGTGGCTTCACGAATTGTCTTCGCTCCAGAACACTGTCAAAGAAAGGATACTTTTCTTCTCCGCTTTCGTTGTGATTGCCAAATAGTGGGTGATTGTGTTGTATGTTAGTCATAAGAAAAAACTATGGGTATGAATATTTTAAAAACGCATGAGAAAAGTAAATAGTGTGTATTAATTTTGTTCAGTCTGCTACGATTTATCTATACCACAAAGTAAACAGAAAAATTAAAGAAACTGGTTTAAAATTCTATAAGAGATGATAAATTTAAATCCGATTTTCATTAATTCCGGTGAAATCGAATGTATCTATGTAAATGTGATATAAACCCCTAGAGTTCAACTTCTTTCAAACTAAAAATGAGCAAATACGTTAATGATTTTCACTGCATTATGACGTACAACTTGAAAAAAGTTAATGAATTCAAAGACCATTTACATGTAAAGGGAAAACAATGAAATCCTTCCCTCCTCCGGCAAAATGAAAGGGCAAAGTTTCATGTTTTAATGGGAGGACATTAGTTCAACATTATCTTCTGTTAACATAATAAATATCATGGGGGTTGCCTCTGACATATTCGAAGAAGAAAGGTAGACCCCGAGGTGTAATTACTTCGGAAAGGAACTGAGGGAGTGCGACCATACAAAACAGGTAATATTCCACCTTTGTGTGGGGAAATGTTCCTAGAATATTCCTTGCTCAGAGATTCTTCCAGTCATCCCTCCAAATTGTTGGGCACTTTCCCCCAACTCTTCTCTATAGAAAACTTCAAAACTCTGCTAACCCCCCTCCCCGCACACACAATTATAGCTTTACACCATCGGAGACTGCTAGTTTAAATTTCGGAGATCCAAGAACCTGATTGATGTTCCCAATAGCATTTCTCAGTTTCAGCTACCGAATGGCTGTAGCACAATTGGTATAGTGTTGGCTTAGCAATTGAAAGCTTCTGGTAACAGTCCTTTAGGCCGCCCATCCTGACAGAGTTTCGCATGAAATTTCCTCAACACACCAGTCAATTGCCGAGATGGTACCTTCAAATTAAGCTTCGTCCTACTTCCTTCCAATATCCTGTACCCTATCCTATCCGGCCTGAGCCAAACTTGCAAAAAGGCCATAAATAACATCAAATTCTCACTCAGTTTCACTAGTCAAATGCTGAATCATACTTTCAATTATATCTAGAGAGAATGCCTAGCTCCAAAAGTAAACAATATATTGAAGTGTAAGTGTTCTGGCATCTACGGTCAACGGTCATCACAGGTCTGACCTATAAAATACGTCGGCGAACACAAATTCAGATAAAAAGAACAAATAAGACGAGAGCGGACATGAGTTCTATTACAGGAATGGTGATCATATTTTCGCATTCGAAATTCGGAACAGATCTTATCGAGATCTAAAGACCTCCACTCCACCTTTTTTTTGAGGATAGTTTGGGTGCCAAACAAAGAAAAAAATATTCAGGCATAAATTTATCTAAAAGTTGAGTTTTATTAAAAACTACTTCCTCTTTAAATTTTTTAAAAAAAATAGTGCCAGTTTTAGTTTAATTTCCGGGTGGTGAGCCGTTATATCTTACTTGCTATTACATTTCTTAAGATGCAATTACTTATGAATTAAGTTATTATAACTAAGCTATTAACTAGGTCATCATTGATTGATTAACGCCCAAGAACACTACAGTGAAAAAATATAACATTTACTTCAAATGTCTCTATTAAGTTAAACTATATCGCACCTTTTTAGGAAGTTCGGGACTTTTATTATCTTTTTTCCGGTCACAACTCGCAAATTTTGGGCTTCCTTGGAAACTAATAACAACATCTTCTCTCGAAAACACGATTGAAAGGAATTATCATTTTCTCACACTCACAAACAACAGAGGGGGAGACACACACACAGAGGGAGGGAGGGAGAGAGATAGAGATAGATAGATAGATAGATAGATGGATAGATAGATAGATAGATAGATAGATAGATAGATAGATAGATAGATAGATAGATAGAGAGAGAGAGAGAGAGAGAGAGAGAGAGAGAGAGAGAGAGAGAGAGAGATTTTTATTAAGGACCCGCATTCTACCCCTGCCTCTTTGCATCCATTGCACAAGACAAGTTGTGCACTTTCCGGGACGTGCATCACGAGAAGATATTCGCTCTCCATGCCTTGGGGCAGGCATGTCCCTACAGATTCTTGGATTGTCGGAGTTCCGGTATTCCAAAACTCTATTGCGTTCCATCAGTCTGAGATATCTGGGGTTGCGGGACGGGCTTTTGCCAGGCGTCCATAATGTTCTCTTGGTCTGTGTATCATATATGGATCTTTTGCATGGGGAAAGCCCTTTATAGTTGTATCCTATTTATTTAGAAAAAAACAACAAAAAACACTTTAAGTGCATAACATTTAAGGAGTCAAACAAGGGGACAAGGATAGGACAAAGACAAAAATGGGCAACACATAACTTGAGCTGCTTCTTCTTATGGCTTCTTCTTCTTCCTGTAACAAGATAAAAAAGACAGGATTAGGTGCGCGTGGATGCATTGGTAAATTCAAAAAGTTTTTTTTTTGCCATCCCATGCCTGGTACTAACTGCATCTTCTTCTTGTCACATGTTACTCCTTCTGCAGTCTCGTTTCCATTATTCCACACTTTACACAAAATTTCACTTAAGTCACGCACTCTCTCCTCACTCATTCCACTTGTCCCATCTATAGTCGCTTTGCTTCCGGGTTCCAGAATATCAGCGTTTTTGCAAAATTATTTATTATTATCTTTCCTTAGTCGCTACATTATCCATCGGCATCACTTCCATTCACACACTCACAATTAGAGCGTCTCTTGTGACGGTTTCCGCCTCAAGGCAGTAGTTCTTCCGGGTTCCAACAGACACAATCATCCTAATTGTTTTCACAATTTTAGTTTATTTCACATCACATTTAAGTTCTGCTTCTTAATAGACGCGGTCGTCACGGCGCGGCTGCGCGGACACGATTCCACCAGCCTACTTTTGAAATTGTGGCATTATTTTCCCTTATCTTGTCTCCTGTGCGCGGTGGTTCACGGTGTTAATGAATTTTCTTTTCTAGTAGTTGGAAATTCAGTTTGTTAGTCCCCTGAGGGCCGCCACCAGTTCCGGAGTTCTCAGGACGTCTGTGACGAAGGTCTTCCCCAGGAGTTCTCTCTCATCTCTAGCAAGATGCTCTGTTTCTTGGCATTGCATAACGATATGTTCGGGCGTAGCCACCACCCTACAACTATGACACATATTGTCCTCGACGATGCTCATATGATGTAGCTTCTGTCGAAAGGAACCGTGGCCAGTTAGATATTGCATTAAAACTTCCGTAACTTCCAGCTCCATATCCAATCGTTCCTGAATTAAGTAACTAACTCTATGGCTTATGGAACTCGCAAGTTCATCGCCGTAGTAACAAATGTTCGCCATTGGATTCTATCCTGGGCAATATGAAGCTAGTTTTCATCACGAACACCTACGTCTCGGTCTTCCTAATGGTCTCATTCCATGCGGCCTTCCAACAAGGATAGAATATAATCTTCGTTTTTTTTCATCCGAGCTACATGGCTGCGTTCCCCGATACTAAGCGACATTTTATTTCTTCCGTGACCTCATTTTAGCTTCTTACGTATGCTCCCAAATATTTAAATTTGTTTACTTCTTCTTTGACCTCATCCTTAATTCTTATATTTTTATTTCCTTCATTCCCTGTGTTTCGGCTTGTTATCATGAAATTTGTTTTATGTATGTTTACCTGTAAACCTATCTCATCGCACGCTTCTACTAAGACATCGGTGTTGCTTTGTAGTGCATCTATATCGTCCCCTATTAAATCTACATCATCCGCGTATACAAACAGTTGATTCAAACCATCCAATGAAAGTCCTTTTTTGTCCCCTTTAATTTTTAAAATCGCATATTCTAACGCAATGTTAAACAGTAGTGGTGACAAGGCATTGCCTTGTTTCAATCCGATGCGAATCTTGAAACTATCTGACACATTATTACCTATCCGTACTCTGCTTATGGGGTCGTTGAGACACATCTTCACTAGTTGAACAATTTTTTTCGGGATTCCAAATCGTATCAGGATACTGTATAACCTTTCCCTTTTGATAGAATCATATGCTTTCTTAAAATCAATAAATACCTTATTAATAGTCCCATTGTATTCCCATTTCTTCTCCAAAATTTGTCTCAAGGCGAAAACCTGGTTCAACGTGGATCAATTTCTTCTAAATCCACATTGGTGATCTCCAATTATTTCATCTGCGTATACACTTAGGCGTTTTAACAGAATGTTACTTAATACCTTGTAACAGGTTGGAAGTAACGAGATTCCGCGATACACTACTCAACAAATTTAAACTTTTTGTCTGTAACATGAGAGAAAACACCTGATCTTAAAGAAACGTTTTGCGCTGATTTTGAATATCCATTCAGTGTTTCTCCATTACGTACAGTTTTCCTGTGACAGAGGGATTTTTGGGCAATTCCCTAAAAAATCCCTTATCACATATTTTATACCCCTAACTCTTGTCCCCTTACGTAAATTAACAAAGAAATTATACCAAAGTAAACCTTGATTGATATTAAACCCTCTAAGTTTCATAACAATCGCATTATTCTCTCTAGAGAAATAAATATATTTGTATGTATACTGTGTGTGTACTGTTTATTTATTGCACCACATAATATTGCTTTCAGATTTCTTGAATCTGAGAGAAAACGATTTGCTTTATTACCACAAACAAAGACATAAAATAGAATATAATACAATTTACATGTATGACGATTTACAATAAACAATAATACAAATACACAAAAATATCATGAATAAGCCATTAAAACTACCAGAATGTACGAAACTTCCTTGAGTCACAAAAATACGCACTACTTCCTTCGTTTGTAAGAAGTGTTGCATTCTCTAAGAAGACCCCAACAACAATCCCCCACCATTGGAGGATCCCATAGTCCCTGGTATCTTTTCTTCATTGCTATTATGCCTTGGTGGAATCTTTGCCCCTGTTCGTCGCTGACAGCATCTACGTTAACAGGAAAGAAGCTAAGGTGGGAGTGTAAAACGTTTATTTTTAAAGACATCCATCAACCCAACTCTTTGTATTTCTGTAGCATGTCCTGTACGATTTCACTGTGACTCTCCGCTTTGTTATTGCCCCAAAAGTCGCGCACAACACACTTAAATGCTGTCCAGGCAGATATGTCGGCATTGTTTAACTTGCTGTCAAAGTTATCATCAAACATTTGTTTCCTAATCTGGAGACTAACAAACACTCCTGCTGAAATCTTGGCATCACTCAGGTTAGGAAACTTATCTCGCAAATACTTGAAACCTTCACCACACTGTAAAAATAAGGACACAACGTTCATCCGAAAAATGGAGGCAGCTGATGTCCATTTGTATTAACCTACATTCAGCCAGTTTTCGGTTCAACGTTTTACTCTTTGTAAAGTTTCAAAATGCGCATATATGTATTTTGCAACGTATTTCATTGAAGCAGAACATTTTTTTAAGAGTAGAAAAGAAGAAAATGTAATGTCTCTTTAAAATTAAAAAAAAGAAAAGAATTTTCAGGTGGTCGAGTTTCGATCCAGTATCCACTAGCACATTGTCAGATGCTCTCTCCACTTAGCTACCTTTATATATATATATGATTTATTCAACAAAAGCTGTGCATTAAAACTTACATGAAAGAAAAACAATAATTAAGTTTTATACATTTTCTGGAAAACATAAGAATTATTTCCTTGGGAAAGGCTCATAAATTTCTAGAGGCGATGTCTACGTTTATTTCAGATCATACCTGATAAAATACTAATAATATTTACCTGTCTTAAATATAAATGCCCCTAGAATAGTTACCATATATTTTTTCTCCTATTTCCATATATTGGAATTGCTCTAGCAAATATTGCACATAGTATTTACCATCGGTGACATGATGTTGATATAATAAGATATATATTGTTTGTATTGTAATCCAGTACATAATTCTCCTTTTTGCCCTTGGAAACACTCGGAATGCTGGATAATAGGTGATCTACTCAGTAGTAAACGTATGAAAGAAACCTCCAGTAATTCTTTTCACGATTAGTTTGTACTTTATCCAGATATTAACGTTTGTGGTACACTGTTATTTTATGCACTAAACTGTGCGGTTTTTGACATAGAACACATAGATCACTATTAATAATACTCTTTTGATATAATCTTATCTTAGCGGGCCAGATCTGATGGATGAGTTGGAAACCTAAGTTATGCAAGAAAGGCATGTGTCTAATTTCATTTATATTTTACCATATAGCAGACCAGTCCTCCCCCATGTGATTACTTTGGACTAAAGGTAGGGCGGTTTCACTGTGAGTTCTTAGATAACTGTAAAATGCCTTTACTGTCCATTCATCAATTTGTAATTTGTTGTGCAGCATATAGGTTATGTCACATAAAATATCAGTTATATATGGGAGGATATTTTTCCACTCCTGTATATTGAGGGGTATTATTCTATCGATGTATTGACAAACTGATTGTATTACCTGACCGGAATATGAACTATGAAATTGGCTGAGTATTTGAACTGTGCGATGTGCCCTTAATGCTGCTCCTTGTGTGACAAAGTTCCTTAAATTTAAACCACCATCCTGTAGTGCTAAATGGCAAGTAGTGCGGTTAATCCGGAAAATATGTGTATACCATAGAACATTTCCTATCCATTGACTAATTAATGCTTGTGACTTTTCGGATAGTGGTAATATTTGCATGACATTGGTTGCTTGACTTAAGATGTAAATATTAACGAATTGTGCTCTTGCCAAAAGGGTTTGGAAACTTCCCATATATTTTTTTTTTTAGTTCACTAATGATTCTTTGTGCCAGTCCTTGTGAGTTAAGGTCAATCGTTTGTTGAGTGGTGAGGGCCCATCGAATTCCCAAATAATCAAGAGATGATACTGCCTTTCCATATTTTTGGTACTTATCCTTAGGAATATTAGGCATTAGTAATATCTTGGTTTTATGCGGGTTGATTTCAATGTTGGAGGCTAGTTTGAATGAGTCTAAAATTTCTACGACCTTTTTCATTTCGTGTTCGTCCCTCGCTATCCAGATTGTATCGTCCATGTAGACTATCGCCTTTAGAGTATTTTGACGATATGTCATACCTGTCAGGTAAAATTTGACCAATTTAATGACAGGTGCCAAAACTAGCATGAATAAGTGGGGTGACAGACTAAAGCCCTGGTTTAGTCCTCTATCCATACGGAATTCGGATAACATTCTGCGATTTAAGTGTAATTTAATAGTTCGTATTTTAAAAATATGATTTAGTAATGTAATGATAGCGTTTGGAAAATTCATGTACTGCAAAACTTGGGTTAAAAATTGAATGTTTATCGTTGAGAAGGCATCTTTGAAGTCAGTTGACATGCCCACAAAATCTGGCACACCTTGAAATTTGTAAATATGAATCAGCTCTCTCAAGACGGCAAACATGACCTGTATGGGGCGTGTGTGAGCCACTTCTTCCTGACTATCGTCCAATAATTCTTTCATATGTGGCTGGAATCTTAACATCAGTGCTTTATTTAGTATTTTATAGTCCACATTAAGTAAAGAAATTAATCGATACTTTTGGGAATAAGGATAGCTTAAATTTCGTAAAAAGGGCTATTTAATGGGCCTAACTTGTAAAAAAGCATTAAATAGTCGGTTGAGAACCGGAATAATTAATTTATGAAATTTGAGATACCATCTTACCCCGAAATCGTCCTCCCCATAGGACATCCCTTGTTTCATACTTTGCAGCGCTACTAATATGTCCTCAGAAGTGAAGGGTTGCTCCAACTCGGTAGCTCCTGTTTGGGAAAGCCGTTTCCAGTTCTGTACTTGCTGCAGAAAATCAGCGCGATTGGATTCTTTTTGCTGAAAAAATTCTTTGTAATCCTGTTTAATATTATTGTATATGTCCTGTCCCTCTACTTCCAAACCTGTATTGTTTATGTAACTATTGATGATTTTTAATTTTGCTCCTTTTCGTTCGTTAATGATATGGGGGTAGATTTGGTCCTCCATCACCCTTAATTGTTTCAACTTAGACCGTGTGAGCTGTTATTGTTTCTGTCTATTCTGTAATTTTCGAAGCACACTTTGAGTTTGTTTTACGTATGCAAGCCACTTTATGTATTCTTGTGCCAAGACATTGTAATGGGCCAACCTTGCATAATAATACTTAACCTGATTCTTTTGTTCCAGATCTAATTGTTTACAAAAGTTTTTAGTTTCAAGTCTATTTTTTTTAATTACCCACCAGCGTTGTAAATTAGTTTACATCTGTGGTTTCGTTAAATATTATTGCTATATATTATGAACTAATAACACATACTCAGGGTTATCTAAAATAGATTCATTACATTTCCAAGTGTATTTACAAAATAATTTGGTCGATATCTACCCGTGCAAAAAAGCTACGATCTTTAGATGATCAGAAAATATGAGCATTTCAAATGCCATCTTTTGTATTTTGCCTCTAAAATTGTGTGATATATAGATGACATCTATACGCGAGCTTCCTTTCCGGTAAAATATGTGTGGCCAGTCTGACCGGGCCTTAATTCTGGCCAAATATCTATTAGATTGTATTCGTTGAATATATTTTGTAAACCTCTACTAATATTCCTACCCGTTACACTATCTATGTCAAGTCTGGTAGCATTAACGTCTGCTAGTACAATAGGTGGATAATTATGGTCTTTCTTTATCTCATTACCTAATACATTGTAAAAAGAAAGTTTTCTCGTTCTACACTATGTTGTGAGCCACTTTTAGTATAAACTTCTATTATCACTATTTGTTGTACTTTGACCGATATAAGTCGACCGACCACTGTCGTGTAAAAAAAGGTCACTTTATGTTAAATCTTGCCTCAACAATGATGATATCCGTGCTTGAGTATCATTATTGTAATTATCGATTGTATTGTAATTGTCAATTATGCATGTATTAACTTGCGTCTCTTGTAAAGCCGCAATTTGGATGGACTGTTAATTAAGCACTCGGCTAACCTCTGCAACTGTTGTGGCATGTATGGCCTTATCTACATTAAAACTGCATGCCTTTAATGTGTGAGGTCTTGCACTTATGAAAAAGTTAAGCCATAACGAGAGCACTTAAAAGTCTGGAATCGTAGCATGGTGAATATGTCTACAAGTTTCTATTTTATAAATGAAAAGTTGGTACTACCTCTCCTGTCTTGCTTGCTCGCAGGGGGATGTCTGTACTTACGGGCAACTTTCACTGTGATGATATCGGCTAGCTGGTTGGGATGTTTCTTTATCACTTGCTACTTTGCCCCCTCCAATGTCTTGACCACGATTTTTTGTTCGCAGACGGGCTTCTTTCGCCCTTGGTTTTTTTGCTGACGAAGTTTGGATGGCGACGACGCAGAATTTCCAGTTGTTTTCGTGCGTTGACGTTTACCACCTTTCTGTTTAATCACTTCTAAAGTTTCTTCAGAAGAGGATGGGGACAAAAAATCCCCTTTCTGTCAACTTTATTTTCCACTAAAAAATCACCTGTGGACGACCGTCGCGAAACACTGGGTGTAACACTACCCCCACTCACGTCAGCTTCAACTGAAGGTACTTCACTTAAAACACTTAATTCTGTAGTGGATAAAACCATAACCAATTCTTGTTGAATACTGTCTTGTACGTCTATCACGTTGGGAAGTATAGGAACACTTGGGTTGATATTTTGTACCTGCTGTGTTCGTATAATAATCTCGGCCGTAACTTCTTCCTGCCTATCGCACCTCCTCCCACCTGCTTAGAGTTCCCAGCTGGGGTATGACCTTGCTCCGACTCGATTGCACTTTGATTTTCAGGGTTGCCAATGTTTTATTGTTTGTCAGACGTTTGACTCTGTCGTTGAGTAGATAGAAGTGGAAAAGTTTCGAAATTAAATTCGATGGGCCTCTCTCCACTCGGTGTCTGCCTAATAGGATTTTCTTGCCGCCGGTTGTCTCCTGGTGCTGATTCTGCCTGATTCGCTATTGAATTGGATTCTTGTTCGAACTTTAAAATTGAAATGTACTATGGTACTTGTGTAGTTCATAAAAATGAATTAGTCTTTTTCCAGTATACACGCTTGGTAGGCTTGAATCAACGGGAAAGATTATCTTAGATACTCGAGACACTGTACCGTACTGATTGAAAATACGCGATACGGTATCGTCGAAAACTCGAGCGGAATGTTCCAGCAGGAGATAACGGTAGTTTCACTAAAATGCAAAGTTAGCGGAACTATAATGCGTTCATTTTCGCCCACATAAGTAATTTTTCCTGCACTCAATTTCAAAACACGATCTGCTACTTGTTGAGATACCACTTTAATGAAACACGAAGGGTAGTACGAATCTCATTCTGTAGACAAAATTTCTTCCGGGTTCAAATATAAGTCCCTCTTAAATGTAAGTTTTCAAAGCTTAGTTTCGTTTGTAATTGTCCCAAATCCACTCGTAGAGTTCGTTGCACTTTAGCGTTAGGCCTATATGCCATCACTTATAGTAGTAATAGTAATAGTTATTATATATTATCGAATATTCCAATTCAACTGTAGACGCTCGCTCACTTGCTTGTGTTCACTAGTCACTACCACTCTGTAACACAGAGCTCAAAACCAGATGTCTTCACCGTGGAGCGTCCTGACTGGTTCGGCTACGATGGCAATTGGTGTTTATGGCTTTCCGAGTATTATTTATAGCTAGGATGTTACTGCGCATGAGGTTGATGATTAACATGTTGTAGGTTTTACCTCGCGGAATGTCCGGAGAAAAGAAGGAGAGATACGTTTGCTACTATGTAAAGATTTATACTCAACTTAATTCCTCTTTCTCCCAAATAAAAGCATGTCGTTCTCGATCCACTAGTTACCTGTTCACAGTGTAAAAGCAAACATAAACACTCAAAATGGTGGGGCGTTCAGTGACAAGCAAGTAACTTTTCTCTTGTTATTGTATTATAAAATATCGAACCAAAGCTTAAACTTCGTCCACAAAAGTACGTAACCTCAAAACGTCCAGTTTAGCTTTCACTTCGATCAGAAAAGTACCGAATTTTAAGCGTAAAATAAGTTGAACGTTCACCAACGAAACATTTTGGCCAATTTCAGCCAATTTTCAGTTGACGTTAAGCCATTGCAAAGAAAATCTTATACTTTAAAATGGAGTTAAGGCTACCAGCCTTTCCACTAAAGGACTTACACTATACTATATCCACATTTAAGAGCAAATACAACAAAACGCTAATTTTCGACTTTTGTTTCTCCATAAAGCGGAATAACTTTCATCCACTTCGTGTTTCTACTGTTTGCAGTACAGTTGTGACCATGGCTTTGACAAAGTTCTTCATAAGTCCTAACTTTATATGAAGTGGGGGCAGTATTATCTTATTAGGATCTACCAAAATACCAATTTGACGTTGCATCCTCCAGGTACGCAATTCAGTCTAGGTTCCCAGTCCTTCACTTCATAATACTTGTCATCAGCTTGGCTATCCCATAAACATAAAAAGCATTGATACTTCGTGTAACCGCACTACAGTCCTAATAAAATACCAACTGCCTTGAGATCACAACATACTTGCCAAGAATGGTACTTGTAATTTATGAGATAAAGCAAAGTTGACATTGTGTCATAGGATTCCTTAATCATCACTGAGTGCGCAAATGGTATAGAAGGTTTTTGATTTCCATTATGTAAAAGAACAGCGTTAAGGCTGACCTTTGAAGCATCGATAAATAACCTCCACTCTTCTGGAACGTAAGGAATTCCAAGCTCTTCCATCAAGCCATTAATATCCGTACATACGCACACATTATCTTGTGTTGAGAAATAGCTCAAAAATTGCAAATGCCTTTTCCTGTACATTGATATTTTATTTTCAACAGCCAATAAGTTCCACTGCTGAAGCCTTGATCCCAGAACTACCGCCTCTTTTTTTGTCAGGTGTAAATCACGCACTAGGTCATTAAGTTCACATTGCCGGATGAGATGTGGCTCGCGAACACTGTCAGGGGTGAACGTTGGATGTAAATGTTGATCTCGATGGTTCATCATCATACTCTCCTCGGCATATCTATTCCCAGTTGTTAGGTGGCTCGGGAAATTGAAGCTCATCCCCGTGCGGAACAGGTCTAATTGCGGATTTAACGTTGCGGTTACTTCTTCTGCATTTGCTTCGTTTACAATGTCCCGTAACTACTGTGAGACAAAAATAACAATCATCCACATCTCTGGTGGGTTCTGTCACACCATCGTTACATCAATTCTCATGAGTTTTCGTTTTCCTTTGGCCCTTTAAGGTGAAGTGCCGTAGCACGACACACAAATGATGTGGGGTGCCCAAGTTTTGTCTTGGTCTCCCACACAACATCCGAAATGTTTATTATATGCTAGTTTCACCGATGGCTTAATTTATCTACACTGTCCCTTAACTTCAAACTAGCCACACACATAGCAAAAGTATTTGGTGAGTTAACGCACGAATGCCGTCCTCTTGTCGCCGTTGTACTGATCGCAAACCACACTTCTGGTCTTGTCTGGGTATAATGCCGTTAAGATTAAACACGAAATCACTTTTGGCAGCAAAGACAACTTAGAAAGTGGAGAAACCACGCTTCAATATAGAAATATACAAAACTTCCTCACCACGTGTCAAGAACACAAGAAAGAAAGAAAGGGGCGGAGGCAAAGAAGAGGGGAAAATTGAGACTGTATTTGTTCATTGTTGTCACCAATGAGTCTGTATTTCATTCTTTCTTTCTCTTGCACTCTATTACATTTGATAGGAATATTTGATAACGATTTAATGTAGAAAACGGAAAGAAGTTGGATGATTGTATGTATACTGTATACGTATTGGGATATACATAGGCCGTACGTATTAACAATGATACGTTGGAACTACTTTCCATTTTTATACATTATTTCTTAAGATTTACCTTTCTAATACAAGTATATTGTTGAATATAGTAAACAGTCATGTTCATGTCTTTGTTTGTGGTAATAAGGCAAATAGTTTCTTTTTTAATTAAAGAGATCTGAAAGCAATATTATGTGGTGCAATAAACAATACATACAGTATATAAACAAATATATTTATTTCTCTAGAAAGGACAATGCGATTCTTATGAAACTTGGAGGGTTTATTAAGTATCAATCACGGTTTACTTTGGTATAATTTCTGTGGTATGATACGTAAGAGGACAAGAGCTAGGAGTATAAATTTCACATATATATGTGAAAAATGGAAATTTTTTAGGGAATTTTTGCAAAATCCCTCTGTCACGGGAAAACTGTACGAGATGAGGAAAAACTGAATGCATATTCGAATTCAGCGCAAAAAGGTTCTTTAAGATGAGGTGTTTCTCCTCGTGTTAAAAATACCTTGTTAACTAGCAAAATATTATTAGAGTCCGATTTTTCACCTTCTTTGTAAATCGGAACTATAATCGATGGTTTCCTTTCTTTTCGGAGCCCCTCCTTTATCCATATAGCACTTAGCAATTTATGTAGTTCCTTGATTAGTGCCGTTCCTCCCGCTTTAATTAATTCGGTTGGAATATTGTCTATTCCTGGTGATTTGAAGTTTTTCAACTTCTTTACCCACATTTCGATCTCGATCTCGCTAGGTTCCAGAATCCACGGTTCTGCGGTATGGATTTCAAATTCCTCTGTTTGTTCCCTGTTGTGTACATTAACAAGTTTGTAGAAATAACTTTTCCACACATCGACAATTTTAGTCGGATCAGACTGAAGCTCTCCACGGTCATTTCTAATCATTCCTAGCCTCGACTGGTAACCTTTTCTTAACGAGTTTACCCCTTTGTATAAATTTTGTATGTTATTTGTCTTGCCGTTTTCCTCTATCTCCTGGATCTTCTGCGTCAGATATTCTCTCTTTTTGTTTCTGAACCCGAGTGTGGCGTTTCGTTTCGCGTTACTGTAGTGGTTGGTATTTGCTTCGCTTTTATTACTTAGCAATCGTTGTCTGGCTTGTTTTCGTTCCTCATGAAGCTTAACGCATTCTTCATCAAACCAAGGTAATTTTTTCCATTGTTTCTTCTCACCTACGCGTTCCGTCGCTGCGCTTGTTTCATGAATTCCCTCCCACATCTTACATACAACAATGTCATTATTAATATCATCATTATTATTACTCGAGGCGGCTAGGATTTCGAACCTATTTGAAAGTTCGAGTTGGTAATCTGCTTTTATGCTCGGATTATTTAATCGTTTCATTTCAAATTTCAGTTGTTTTTACCCCTTGCTTTCTCTGTTCGCAATGTATAACTTTTCCTTACCTTTGTGATCATTCATTGATGGTCGGTGTCACCTTCTGCTCCTCCGTACGACCTAGCATCCATTATGTTTGTGTGTCTTAGTCTGTCTACTAACACATGATATATCTGGTTGAGAGTTTTGTCGTCCCGAGATACCCATGTGTATTTGTGTGTGTCTTCGTGTTCAAAGTACGTGCTCTTTACCAGTAGGTTTTTCGAAATCGCGAAAGTTATGAGTCTTTCTCCATTGTTGTTGGTCTTTTCGTGAAGACTGTATTTGCCAATAGTAGGTGTATATTTTTCTTCCCTCCCTACCTTTGCATTGAAATCACCCAACACAATTTTTGAATTATATTTCGGCATTCGGTCAAACAGCCTTTCTAGCTGATCGTAGAATATATCTTTGTCGTTATCAGTAGCTACCTCGGTCGGAGCATAGCCGTTTAATCAAACCATGTTGTCCCATCGAGTACTATCGTAACCTACGATAGTCTTTCGTTAACGAACTCTATTTTTCGAACCGTCTGAAGAATACTATGCTTAATGAGGAATCCTGTTCCGAAATCGTGAGGCTGTGTTTCCCCCGTAGTAGAAAGTGTACTTGCCCTGCGGGATGCTATCTTGACCCTCCCACCGAAATCCTTGTATTTCTAATATGTCTAGCTCGTACTTTTCGGTCTTGCGTACCGCCACCTGAAGAGCTCCCGTTTGGTAGAATGTTCGTACGTTCCACGTTCCAATTCTAAGGTCTTTCTTAATCCTGTTCTTGGAGTCCCCTAAACCAGACCCCGCCCGAAGATCCGAATGAGGGACTAGTTTACCTAGAAAATATTATACCCCAGGAGAATCCATAAACCATTGTTACTCTTTCTTGACATCATTTTGTGCTGTAGATTTGCCAAAACTACGATCTTGCAGTAAAGGCAGACTTTCAAGATGTCCTCTGTCCATCTCTGAGCTGTGTCGATATCATTCATCTTCAGCCTCAGAGTGGTAATGGAGATGCTGCTTTTTACCCTGATAATACTGTTCTTGAAGCATCTTCAGGTAGTCTCCGTTCGGATAACCGAACGAGAAACTAGTTTATCTGGAAATAATTTCGATGCAGAAAAACCCATATAGTAAAGGCAAATGAAAAAAATGTTGTTCTCCATTTCTGATGATTGTCGATGTTATTCATCTGCAAGCTCAGGGTGGTAGTGGTGAAGCTGCTTCCCTTCATCATTAAATTTTTGATCGGAGTTATCTTTCCTTAGCCTTTGAGGATCCCTCTACCTGCATATTTATACTAAAAAAAGTACTGAAATAAAAATAAAAAATGGTGGCCATTTTTCTTTATAAGTAGTTTCATTTTCGCTATAAATTTTAAATCCCCAAAATCATTTTTTTCTTAATAAAGTAACTCGTATTCTGTAGGAAATCTACTTTTTTGACACCTCATATAACCTAAACATAAACTTAATCTTTCAGGCCTTGAGGTTCCCCACTCCTTCTTCAGGCCAAGATGTTCCTATTTTTTAGGAGCAGTGATCGCAAATTACAACTTCTTTTGGCTAAAAGGAAGTAATACAGAGCAGGTTTTGAATTTATACTTAGTTTACTTAGGGCTATTTTCTTTAACATAGAAAACACTTTCGCTTGTTTCTATAAAAAAATTGAACAATTTTTTGATTGAAAATGGCTGCAATTTTGGGGGGCTTTTATTGTATAACTACCATTTCTTTAGGTGAAGAGACTGTGAGAGTTTTGAAGTGCAAGTGCGTTTTAATATTTTATTTCAATTCAAGTGCTTTTAAGAAATTAAAAAAAGGAAAGCATCGTCGTTGACCAATTTGATCGATCATAAATGACCACCATTTTTGTTTAAAGACAGGTTTTCTTTTTTTTAGTAACATCACTCTAAATTTTATTTAAACGTTAAAATGAAAAAAAAATGTTTCGATGGATCAGGGGGGGAAGATATTTCACGTGGGGTCCCCCTGGCTCCCCAACTGAAATTCCAAGCATCGAATAAGAAAAGATTATCAAATCTGCACCATTACTTACTTACAGTCCCTTTGCTCATAATCATAGGAAAGAGATAGAACAATGTAATCATAAAACCAAATACATCCATTGGCTCATTCTTATGTAAACCTTACTAATTAACCTCACTAAATTATTTATCTTTCTTATTAAAATATATTAGATCCAGTTGTAGGATTTAAATAACATCTAATCTATGTATAAAAAACAATTTGAATTTAAATTTCATTCACAAACATTAGGTAATTATCGCTGAGAAGGGTATAGGGGTGAGTAAAGAATAGTCTGTCAGGATGTAGTTTTGAAGTTACCTTCCCGACAATATCCTGAAGCATGTAAGGAAAATTATGGGGAAACCTCATTGAAAAGAGCTGGTCACTGGGATCGAAGATATTACTGTACCAACTGAGCTACGGGTGTTTGGCACTCAAATCAAATATCATAAAATGTGCTAAAAAATATTTATCTCGGATTGTAACATTGTAGTCTACATATATTTATTTATACAAATGAGAAAATATACTATTTTACTCTGACACATTTCGGCATAAAATAATATTAATGACTGACAATTATAGAATTAAAATATGCTTTCGTGTTGACGGCAAAATAAACATATATATAAAGCTTTCAAAAAGAATAATGTTCCATGAGGGACGTAGAGAAAAGCATTTAGTATTTTTGACTATTTCTACTTTTAATCTCAACAAAGAAAGGGTTCACATTATGATATATAACCATGAATGAAGATCAATGTTCAAGATGGAGATCAATCTATACAATATCTCCTAATGGACATACCTTTAGATGATTTAATGGTAAAGCATATATTTTCCAATATGGTAACTGTTAATTCACAGCAAACGTATGGGTTTAATATCACTGCACTTTCCAAAACATCAAAGTTTCATTTTAAAACTTTCAAACATTCTGGGAGTTTGTTCTGTTAACGCAGAATCGCTCTCATTGTAGTCCTTTCGTTGCTACTCAGACGATGTTAATAAATAATGAATGTTTCTGTTGTCAAAGGTTCGTTTAAAACATTGCAATATGATTTCAACACATGGCATAAGAATATAT
>JAGDQP010000623.1:19700-129870 GCA_022664845.1 Lepisma saccharinum | reverse complement strand
ATATTTATATATAAAAATTGTGAAATTTGGATAATATGTAACTTAATTATATATATATATATTTATATATACGATATAGTTATGTATGCTTGTATGTATGTTTATAATTACATATCTTTGCGCTACAATTTTGGATGTTAGATTCACATTAGTATAATATTTATATATAAAAATTGTGAAATTTGGATAATATGTAACTTAATATTTTCTCTTATGTGTAGTGTTATGTTGTCGAATAATGAAATTTTGATATTATTTTACTAAATTAGTATACGTTAAACCCATGTTTATTACTACTTGATTAACCTGTGTTCAACTACGTGATCTTGCTTTAATAAATGTCCAATTTCGTGCGTCTCCAAGCAACTTTCTTTATACATCAATTGTAGATAGGTAGCCTTAGTTTGATCCGAAGATGTTTAATATTTAACAAGTATGTTTCTTTTTTTGCACTTTGAAGCTCGCATCACATCAGCTAATCAGTGGGCACAATTATTATCCATAAGTGTTTATTCTAAAAGAAAACAATAATGGCACTGTTGTACTTATGTAAAACATGGCTACCATTCATGAAGGTGATGTATTAGTAATATTCCTTAAACATTTCGAGGATGATTTTGTGAATGACAACATTAACTGATAAACCAAAAAGCAACATTTAAAAATATTATATAGTTAATGTAGGACATCTTGTTCACTGTCCCATTTAAGTTGGTTAACTTGCAATACTTTAAATTTGTTTAACTAACATGCAATCATGAAGAAGATATATATAAAAAGTTTACAAAAATATTACCACAAATGTTCTGATAACGCATACACATTATTTTTCTCTAATTTCGAACATGTTTAGAATTCAAAAGTAGGCTTTCATACAAATATCGGTTACTCCAAAGCAATTCATTTGAAGAGATGTCTGTGATATAAAATGGAAGTTATATCTTACGTTCTGTAATTGACTGACAAGTCTTTACGATCTGAAGAACTAACAAGAAAACGTATCTATGGATCAAAGAATTTTTTAAATATACTCGGCAGAGGAGTAGAATACATCAGAAAACGTCCAGCAAGTGCAATTAAAAGTGCTTTTGTCCACAAGAATCGAAGAAGTAGCGAAAAAACTGATTCATAAAATTGAATGCTTAGAATAAGGTCCAAGTTTGAAAACATGCGTTTACTTGTCAAAACCTTAAAACAATGGAGAACAAAAATACATGAATAGTTTTCTAATAAATTACATTTTAAGGGATTAAGAGATTTTGATTCAAAAGTATAGAGATACTCTGTTCTTCTTTATAGATTACAATAAATTAAAACCTAATATATTGTAGTGAGTAGTAGAAGCATCTGCTTATTGCTTATTATTATAAGTTAAGATTTTATAGCTTCTGCTGTTTAGAATCGAACAGAATATTTTCAGACTTTTGAATGTGAAAGTAACATTAATGTCACTAATGCAAAATCTCGTTGTATCACACAAAAAAAATTAATTATGAGAAAACTGGCTTAGTCAATGCATTTCTGAAAAATTCAAACCAACATTAATAAATTACACGACCTCTTTACTATTATTTTTAAATGAAAAGTGTTCAAGACTGCGCGGCGGCCAGGAGACACACACTGTTCAGCTGATAGCGCATTTTACTAAATATTCAATAATACGTATTTTTTCCCCATTCCTGAAAAATCACAAATAAACTTGGCTTGGATCACTCTAGAAGTACTTATGGATCAGATCTTTCGCCACTGCTTTTGTGTTTATGGACGAATGCCGTTTTAATCATTATTTCTGGACGTTTCCCAATGTTCTCTACTAGTCTCTCAAATTCAGTATAAATACCTGCTGACCCATCAATAGGATTATTTGTAAGATTAGGTAACCGTTCCAGCTTTCTAGCGGGCATCTGGAAATATTTATAAACAATGTGAGTTCAAAAGTTCGTGGAGATCTATATTCAGTGCATCGATTGCTAGCTACTCTCAATAATTTGAAAACATTTTAAATCTGTCATTCTACACACACACACACAAGCTGACTAGACACACAAAATCAACGTCACAAAAAATATTCACTACTTCCAATGATTGTTGAATGCACTATACACATGTTTAAGCAGCTGGATGACTTCTGCGTGTTGCTTGAGAATACCTAAAGCAAATAGTTTGTTATTTATGGCTTAAAAGCTTGTTATTTCTCATGTACAATGCGGGTACAATTTCCTGACAAGCTTAATGAATGAAAAGAGGTACAATGTGAAACATTGTACTACACTTAGAAAGGTGGGGAACCACATTTTGAGGATACAGTATTCTTCTATACCAAGATAAGGTGCTCACAGTATCTCTTCTATATAACAGGATAAGTTCTACATGATATACTGAAAACGTTTTCTATTGGAAGCCGTATTAAAAAATATCTGACCATCTGCATAAACTCAAAGTTACTTGGTTTCTAGGAAAATATTCGCAACATATTTAAAAGAAACACGCTTATTCATAGACACTTAGTGCCTTTAGTGGGGTGATTTTATATAGAGGCTGGTACCAAAGATATATGGGATCACCAACAATGCTATTACCACTAATTTTATTTAATTATGGACGTTTCGATTTTCTAGAAACATATAAATGAATTTCATCTGACTAGATTGACTGTTGATTTGGCTTTTGTCTACTGAATATCTCATCCACCTCACGTTAATTTTATTTTCCCGCAAACAGCAAAATTTTAGTTCCTTCCGGAATTTATTCTAGCACCTCCTATACCAGAAAAAATATAAGCTTAGTGTTTGGCGGCGTACCACATACTAGCAAGACAATCATCATTAACACTACATTAATTGGTGTAGCAAAGGAATCGTAACATTTCCTTAGAAACTAGTCACTATTCTTAAGATTAGACAGAAGAGCACTAAATTACTATCAATGAAAATAGGTTTTAGTAAATTTTGCGTTCTTACAATTCCCCAGGCCAAAGAAGTGAAACAATGGGCGCATTCATGGGACTAAGGTCTAAGAGTGAAGAGAGCATTTTAATAGTATTGGTTGCTACCTTCAGGAAAACCAATAAGATTCAAGTACTCTCAGCGTTTAGTGCTACCTTAGTTCGTTGAATGCGGTCAATAGTCATGCTGATGAACAGAAATGTTTTAGGTTTTATGTGACTAACAAAGTAGAATAATTTAGCACATCATGCGAAACATTATCTGTTATTTTGAAAATATGAACTATAGCAACATAAGCTAGGTAAAGCTTTAATTTATCATTGGTCAATTTTGGGTTCCAAGTTAGTTCCGCTTTATCTTTCAAACTAAGCGAAATTGAATCCATGATAATATGAGTATCCTTTAGTGTGGCGTTTTGTTAGCGTATATGTATTAATATAATTATGAGTGTTCTAAAATATGAGGGCAATTCTCTTTAGTGCATTCTTGATAAAAAAAACTATTATCTTCCTTCTGTGAGATATTTTAATGTATTTTCGAGGTATATATGTGTCAGAACTTGGAGCTCAGAACCCACTTCCTGTACGGTAAATAAAAATTATATTTCGCAATAAATCAGAAAGATCCATTTTAGGAAAATTTAGTTCTTCGGAGTTTATTTAAATTTTTAATACTGTCAGTATTAGGAGTTTCAATAGACCAGGTTAATATTGGCAACCTCGTATGATAAAGATTTTGTTTCCAAATTACACTTAATATCCTTTTTAATTTAACATTCCTTAGAAATAAAAAAAACAGTATATGTGTAGTAGTAAATGCAATGTGTGGTGTTCTAGTAAAATGTAGAGAAATTATATTCTGCATTTGGAGGAATCGAATGTACATACAGACAATATATGTTTCGAGAAAATAACTAAGAGAGCAAATGTATGAGGTATCTCAGGCATTAAATTATTAAACGTGTAGGTTCATAAATATGTGTGTTACTTATCAAAGGTACAGATACAATTTATTTAGGTCTTAAGTACTGTGTGATTTCGTATAATTCCCATTGTAGCTAATATTGTTTTTTTCTTTCTCGATTTACAGATACCATGAAAAAATTAGCATGATTAAAGCTATATCATTAACTTTGTTCTTTGCTCTGAACTGCATGTCGGAGATTCTAATCCCTGAGGAACCACAATTATTATACATGAATACAGTTGTACAATCCCTTGTAACTCAATACTTTCATGAAGATATTTGCATTGCGCTACTCTATGATGAAGGTTATTTATTCCATGGAAACAGCGAACATATGGATTCTTTCTCATACTTACCTATTGTATTGCAAACGAAAGGGAAAGGTAAAGTTGTGAATGCCAATCAAAAAGCTGTGCTTGAAGCCATGGACCAAGGATGTAGTACATTTATAATAAAGACTAGCAACTTGTCTCAAACATTTATTAACCTCAAGCTGACAGCTGATATATCAGTTCAAAGAATAAGGAGAAAGTATATTATTATCCAACAAGGCAATAAGGATATTAATACACGTTTTAAAGATAACTGGATGCAGTTCTTTTCAGATGTATTTTTGGTAGCACCAGAAATTATTTCCTCAGCAAACACTACAGATATAATAAATATATATACCACCACGTTGCATAACAACTTAATGCCGGGTGCATTGCATATTGTTGGGAAGTGGGAAAGTAACAATTTGATAACTTTCATACCTTTACGAAGAGACAAACTTCGTAATTTGAATGGTATAAGTTTGAATTTGCTATGGTTCCCATATGCACCATTCACCGTGAAGTTGAAAAATATGTATGATGGTACAGACCATAGAATAATAGAAGAGTTTTCAAAATTGTACAATGTTACATGGGAAATTTGTGAAACAGAATCAGATTACATGTGGGGATATTTTACTGACAACAAGACAGCCAGAACTTTTAATGGAGCATTAAAAACTGATAATTATCAGGTGGCTATTCCGTCAGATTATCTAACTGAAGTTGGAAGAAATTATTTTGATACCAGTGACACATATCTCACAAGTAATCTGGGATTTCTTGTTCCGAACGCAAAACCTAAACAAAATCTCTGGTCAATCTTTTCCCCTTTATCATATTTTGTATGGCTAACAATTGTAGTTTTTGTTCTTATCTGTGCCTTCCTGCTTTATATTGTGTCAACTCTCCAGAGCATTATTCAATGGTCTGCTAAACGTAATCCATATCTACAATTCTCATACACATTGATGAGTTCCGTCAGCATTGTTGTTGGCATTGGAACTCCAAGCACAGATCACTTCTCTGTTAGACATCTGTTGTTTTGGTTCTTTATCATCTCCACAATGCTTATCACAGCCTATAATTCTAATCTTGTAGCTTTTCTTACTCTTCCAGTCTTCGAGAAACCAATTGATACAGTTACACATCTTGTGCAGTCTGGGTTACTATGGGGAACAAATGAAATAGGATGGGCTGATTATTTTGCAGAATTATCTGAAGCAGAATTACAGATATTAGCGAAGAGATCTTTCCTCATAAATGATGTTGAGAATTTTAATAAATTAGCTAAGGAAGGTCATATTGCTTCTCTAGTTGATATACTTTTCTGTGGACGGTTATCGAACATTCCCTTTATTTACAAAGACACGTTAGAAAATCTACACTTAATGGAAGAAATAGTGTTGACTTACAGTAATGTATTCTGTTTTCCAAAGGGTTCCCCTCTTGTAGACAATATGAATCATCTTTTAGGGATTCTAAAAAAATCAGGATTAATTGTCAAATGGCAGAGAGATATTGTTGACTCATATGAAACCAAAACGCCACGGTTACTACACAGTAATGTGCACGTTATATCAGATGAATTCCGTCCATTCGAGATTAAAGACATTGCAGGAAGTTTTCTTCTACTACTGATTGGGGAAGGGTTGTCTTTCCTAAGTTTCACATTAGAATTATTTAAATGTATTATAATTCGTTATCTGAAATTACATCAAATAATATGTTAGAAGAGTTCAAAGTAAATCATTGATGTCTAATTTAATTATATTTGATTTCATTCTATCATATGATAATCGATTATTGTTAACATTGAAGCGAGAGCAGCTTCAACAATATATATGTGTTACCAACTGAGGAGATTAGTTCCATTTCAAGCAATGTTGTATTGCTGTTTCTAAAATGTGAAAAAGTTATACTGTATAAGATTTGAACCATTAAAATAGTTCTTCAAAAGATCATAAGTCGTAGACAACACCCATTTGTTTTTCTTCTCATGGAATAGAACGCAAGACACAGACATAGCGCATAACTCTCGCATTCTCATATTGCTTCCTACAATTCAATGGCAGTTACCATGATAAGTTTGTTTCTTCAGAACTTTTTTTTTCAGTTACCTTGCAATGATTTTTAATAATGGCCTGCTTAACTTTTCTATGCTCTTGTCCTTTCTTTTCGTCGAAACGGCCAGATTGTGGGAGGTATTCAGTTAGGATATCGCTTTTTGCCCAGCGGGAAAATCAACAGTAAACTCGTAATTTGTGCAAAGCTATCATTTATCCTCAAACGCTTGTCACAGCATATCAAGGGTCTCCGCTGCAATTGTCCATAAGCAAAATTAACAATTCACAGAAATACTGCAATCTTATTTTATGTAAGTGATGTTATTAACAGAATTGGGAGAATACCTAAAGAGTATGGAATTAGAACCATACGCAAACTACCAGGAAAATAAAACACAACTGCGAACTGCCAATATAAACTACCATGTAGGGTTCTTGGTGTGTATAAAATCAATTGTAATTGTATGAAATCGTATATTGATCAAACTGGAAGAACTCGTGAAACTAGAATTAAAGAGTGTAACAAGTGCAATTTGGAGAAATCAGTTCTGGCAGAACATTAGTATGCATGTGAAGCATTCATTAATTTTAAGTACACTGAGGTGTTCAAAAGCAACGAATATGTAGAAAGAATTATAAAGCAATCAAATGGAAGAACAATGAACGAGCAGATCCTCAACAAAAATGATAGTAATAAATTAAATCAATTTTGAACATAAACAATTACGAATTATAAAACTTTATCATAATATCTTTGAGGAAGTAGACTAATACTACACATATAAATTACATGTTAAACCAAAGTTAGTCTTTCATTATGAGAAAACGTCATGGAAGCTTAAAGATTCACTTAGATATTAGTGTCTGTTTTATATAATTGCTTGGCAAGCAAGAGTCACTTTAAGTGTCATTTCGACGATTCGCCACGAAGACTGGCAATTATTATATACATCGCGACAAAAAGGATTATTGTTCTTTAGTGGTAAAGCCGAAAAATTATTTTCGATGCAGAATGACTTCATTTTGTGGAATTATTTGACAATTGTACATACCGCATGAAGTTTTAACAAGTACGGGCAGTAGCAAAGAAGATAACAATGAAAGAAAATAGTCATTTTAATAAATTGTTAAGCTTTATCACTATTTTTATTGTTTTCTCGTCTGATTGCATTTTTTTTTTTTTTACTTTTTCTTTGTTTTTGCATGTGAAACTCAATTATTTCTATACTTAGAGATTACTTTCCGTTTACAGAAGTCGCCATTTCTACTTCAGGGTTAAGAAAGTTTTGCTCACAGAACGTTGTTTACAATGGGTAGAAAGCAGAGTCTAAAAGACGTCAGTCTAAGAAAGCAAGAAAGAGTACTTCAAGTGTTCAAGGATCATCTGTCCAGATAGAAATTACGCGAAGAATATACCGTATTTCCTTATGTATAAGACGCCTTGAGTTTCAGACACGAAATTGAAAAAAAATGAAACTTATGGAACTGACCGTGTATATAAAGTAGTTGAACAAAGTTTTATTCATCCTAAAAATCAAACACATCACTATAAACACTTATCACAACTACTCATCACTGTGTAACAATGAGCACCACAACAAGTCCGCACAGAAACAAGAAACGCGTGTAAACTACCGTACTAGTATCCTGTTACATGCTGGGCTAACAATGAGCGCAAAGGCAAGAAGCTAGAAACGCGAAAGACACCTAACGCGAAAACAACAAGGTGGAAAATGCAAGGGAAAATCTACTACCATTGTATAATACGCACTCAGCTTTTGGATCCCACAAATTTTGAAGAAAGTGCGTCTTATACATGAGGAAGTACGGTATATTCATCCAAAAACTATTATAAATATTATTCAGCGGAATGCAGACACTACAAGTTCAGACTGTAGAAAAGGCAGTGGAAGGAAACGGGCTATAATACCGAGGAATGATCGAAAATTGAAGCGTTTACATACAGCATAGCAAGCATTCGCGTAGACTGTCTATCCATACACTATCTAAGGTTTAGAGCAGTGAAATGGGAGAACAGATATCGGAACGAATAATGAGAAGAATGTATGCAGAAATGAAACTGAAGAAACGCCCGAATTAAAAAAAAAACATATCTAAACGAGCAACACAAGTTCACAGCAGACGTTTATTGAAATTTACGGCGAATGGAGTAAAGAAGACTGGCAACACGTCATTCTCATTTATGTAAAGAAGTTTAAGTAAGACATGACGGTGGTGTGAAAACATAGAGGACGGAAAAGAACTGGAAGACACATGTATTCTTTACATCACTGAGACAAAAAGATAACCCAGAAACTACTCCGAATATGTAATGATCTGCGGATGATTTTGTAAGAGGAGATTGTTGGTTCAAAGTTCTAGCTTGAAGCAGGATTGTTACACTTCCATTTTGAACAATGAATTAAGGAGATCGGGAGGAGAACATTCTCCTTACGCAAGTCTGGATTATTGGATTTTCCAGGAGAACATCGCTACATAGCATACAGTGAAACGTGCCAGAGTTTAAAGATATGGAAGTAATTTGAACATTATTTTGGCCACATAATTCATCAGCCATGAATCCCATAGAAACACTGTAGCACATAATAACAATGAGTCTCCTGAACAAGAACTTCTGTAATCGTCGAGAACTCATTGAGGCACTAGTAAACATCTAGTACAGAGAAATTGGCTTTTAGACATGTTGTCGTCTTGTAGGTATCATACCTCGTCGACTTGAAGCATTACGAATTGCAAAAGGTGGACACAAGAAGTACTGAATTATTGGAAGAATGTGAAATCGTACCTTATTGTACTGTAATTAGGTTTGATGATACAGTATTCGTTTGTCTTATTTCTAAAATTCCATGTTCTGTATGCGGAATTTGTAATTAAAAATTTGCTATAACAAAATATCAATAAAATATACTTACTATCCAATTCACGTAAACTTGGTCACAATAACAATATGTAAAATGTAAGAACTCACTCCTTCATGTAAGTAGTATGTACCTGCAAACATCACACACGTAGTATTGTAAATATTGTCTTGTCGAAATAAATCCCAAACTGAAGAAAATCTGCTTCAAAGACAATTTTTGTACTTTACCACTTAGGAGTTCTTTCCCGCTGAGTTTATGTAAAATCAATTTTACGATATTATCCGATAAGGAAAAATAGATATGAAAATACTATAACAATGCGAGAAGATATATCAAAATATAACGAAAGCTATGCAGAAAGGAACTATATCAGATTGAAGCAGAAATTTTCAATTCTCGTACATTTACAATTGATCCAAACGAACGATAAGCTGTTTCAAAAAAAAAAAACAGCGTTTACAATGGAAGCTTTGTTTATGAGGTTACTTAGTATTTCAATAATATAATAGTCAAAGTTGTCAATCTGTTTTAAGCTCACCATCCCTGGTTTGAATAAATCATGGATTATATTTAGGATCTATTTATCGATCAATGTTGCACAGTACTAATGTTTTGAATTCAGGCCAGAATCTCTCATTTGATAACTGTTTGACCTATCACTGCTCGGTGTGAATATGAAGCAGCATGAACGCATTAACGAGATCTTTCACTAAGTGCAATGAATTTTACTCCAGAATGATGAGTGACATTCATATATTTGGCAGTCTAAACACTTTATTAATGGAATAAGTAAGAGCCAGGGAAGACTTATCCCAGATATTGAGTTCACCTTGTCCAAGTAACACTGCTTCAGCTGAATTTATTGCCATGTTGGATGTAGATATTTCTATGTGCATTTGATATTTCGAGTATGGCATGATAAGTGCAATCCCCCTTTTAGAAGATTTATTGTAGTACTTACTGATACTACTGGCAAAGCTACATACCCTTTCTTTAGATAATGTTGAGTAATAGTTTGCCAAGCCATGTCTTACCACTTGCTCCAGATACGGTTTAGAAACCGTTAGATGTACGAAACAGTTAGATGGTTGATTGGAAGTCTAAAGAGTATCAATCAAGCATTCAAATGCAACTCATTTATTCCGGTTTAAAAGTTCTACCAAATCCTTTCCACAAGAAACCTTTCCTTTCTGTACGAAAAACGTCTGAATGTTGCTGTACGTCTAGAGGTGGAGCCCAGGTCGAGTTGGGGAGATTGTTTCACAACCAAGTAATCTGTCTAATTGCACATTTTACTTACAATGATTGTGCTTTGTTTGCGTGGTATTAAAATTTAGTGAGCATTTTAGGTCAGGAGAACCTGCTTAGGTATCTAAATGGTGAATTTTACCTTTCCAAATTTAAGTGCATTTGAGTTTCAGTGTTTGTGATTTCTTATTAAAGATAGTAAGGAAGAGTTTATTTTGACGTATTCATTTCTCTTTGTAATACGGACGTCCGGTGGAGTTTCATTTACGAAATTCACATTTTAGAGAAACTTAAACTGAATTTCCTATGATCTGGTTACTTGAGTGAGAAGGTTAATTCAAATATCTTTTAAATGTTCAGCCTTGTCATGAATTATTATTGCGTTCTTCAGGATTCTAGTTCCCTGAAGTCCATTTCCGATTTCTGAGGGTAGGAAGTTTTTAACAGGATAATTGTAGTTTTCTTTCTTTTTCGTAATTAATTAAGAAATTGTAAATTTAGATATTTACCTCAATTCAAAACAGTCCACGAAATTGTAATCTTTCTTTACCAACGGGGAAGTTCATTTTCGATATCCGGAGGTAAAGGAATATATTTGCGTATGCAATGAGGTAACTCTAAATTTATTGTCCCTTACTTAACAGAATAATTGAATATTTCGGTTCCGTTAGTAATTCCAACCTACCTACAAAAATTTACATTGAACTATAGCTTTCTAGCCTAGAATGAAGTGCATTTTTGATACATTTGAGCTATGGGATTGTTAATTGCTACTTAACAGGGCAACTTCAAATTTTGATTACCCCCGCAAAGACAAATCCGATATGATTACGAATCTTCATACAGAACTTGAATTTTCCAAAACAACGTCAAGTTGGTTTAGAAACCACTTTAAGGATAGACAAAAATCTATACGTACATTTTACAGATGTTACATATAAAGGTTTCCCCTTCTTTCATAGGATTTTTTAGAAATATGTTACAGGTTTCAAATTAATTGAATCCACCAAATCAGAGGCTTCCAAGTGATAACCTTGAAATTATCTGAGTCATTTATTGATACAAGTGCCTGAAATTATCTGAGTCCAAGTGCCTGAGTCATACAATTTAGAGAAAGTAAGGGAGCGTTTATAGTGAATATTATTAATGCACAACGATGTTTAGAAATAATCTTCTCAGTATATTATTCCCAATTAAATTATATTCCATTGAGTATGAATTACAAATGCTGTGCGGCACCACATTGTGATATTTTACACATAAAATGTTTACAAAATCGAATTATTGAACACGCAGTTGCATTCAAATAAACGATTTCGAAAGAGTAAAGTAACACCCCAGGTTGGAAGTAAATTTCAAATCGCATGAGCACGTTTCAACCATTTCTTCTTATTCCATATATCTTCTGATTGAATAACCTTGACACTGCTTACCTCGAAGGAATTAATTGACGGCATCATATTTTGTATTCAGAGCTGGTTTGTGATGTATGTCCTCCCCTAATGTGTGATAGAAATATTCCGCCTTCATTGTATTTACAGGGTATTCCATTAATGCGTACAAAAAAATTAAGAGTGAGTACCTGAGATCGATATAAGAAAAAGTTGATAAAAAGCAGGTGTCGAATATTCAGCACTTACGGAGCTATAGGCTGCCGAATGAGTGGAAATTAAACTTCAGAGCTGATTATTTCGAATAAGAAAATCGGAGAGTAAGCTGTACCGAAAATATTAGAGGAAGTAACACCCAGGCTATCCTCAAATGCGTATTTGAAAATCCTCGCAAGGGATTCCCCAAGGAAAACGGGGATCACAAAAGATCTTCCAAGTAGGGTAAAACTGCATAAATGAGACGACTTCTAGACAGGTAACAATAATTCGTTTACCACAAGTCAATATCTCAACTAGATCGCCCATGCGAAGCGATTTTTTAAAAATTGTGCGGAATTACATAACTGTCAGGAGTATGAGTAACAATAATTCAATAAACAGTTAGATTATTTGCCCCAAACGGGAGTCATTTCTAAGTGGGACGGCGGTGCTTATGTGAATAAAAGATGCAGCGTAAGGTAGAAGGTGAGCCCGTTGACCGGGTGGACAGTGCGAGGATCACGTTGCTTCGATGAATAATCCCGGCTGGACCGTAGAACCTTTTTAACATTTAGAACCTTGCAGCTTATTGAACCACAAATCGTCAATATTATTATTGACTAAAATGCACAATAAAAGAAAAATTGAGACCCGAATTCAGAAAACGTAACTTATGAAACAAAATAACATAAAATTGAAAATATCAAGGAATGATCATGTGTATTTTTAATGTAGTTTATAGAAAAATACATAACATCCTGAAAGAATACCATCGTGTGATTCTCTCTGTATTTGTAAGGTTAGGTATAAAATCATAAAATGTTGAAATCAAAATTGGGAAAATCATAATTTCTATGCGGATTCAACAGAAAGAGTTCAATTGTAACTGGCTGTCCTACTTAACAGAGGGAAAACAATAGCATAATTGCTTGGTGGAGAGTTGTAGCTACGATCGCAGACATGAAATAGGCACAGGGAAGACTCGTTTTTGTTTTAAACTCAGGACGTACATAAAATATTTAGAATCTTCACGTTTTCCCTGCTCAATTTTGCGAACGATTGGACAATACATTGAACAGAGGTACTAACCGCTCCATTTTCCATTCCATTCCACTGGAGAAAGCTCGGCAAGATACATCATTGTTCAGACGTAACTATGTGAAGCCTTCAGGTGTAGTTAAAATGAGAAACTAGACATCAAATGTTGTTTATGCACGATAGGGCGCCATCTCATGTATATGAACAAGTTCCAATACATGTAAATTACGTATTTGAGGAAAGATAAATAATAGTGGATGGTTCACTTTCGTGGCCCACTCGATTACCATATCTAAATCCTATGTAATTTTTTGTGTGGACATTTCAAAGCCTTGTGTATTCAACGGCGATTCGTGATCTACGAGATATGCAACAACGTAGCCACATTGGATTCCAAGTAATTCGAGAGACGCCCGAAATATTCGACAACATTCAAAGTTCATTACTCGCCGTACCCACGCTCGCGCTCGCTCTGATGGAGGTCACAGAAAACTTATTGTAATATTGTGATACTATCAGGATAATAGCTTTTTGCAAAAAAAGATAAAAAGATTGCAAAGACATCACTCCAGTGATAAATAAAATGCATTAATTTCAGATATTTGGATTTGAATTTATTGATGATCTGTTAGCTCATTCCTTCCCACTCCTAACATTCATTACAAGCATAGTGTTCCACAAACGAAACTATCTGATTTCATAATTTTCAGAATAAGAATAACATTCCAAAGGTTTCTTTGTATTGTTTGTAACGTGTGTGTTTAAAAATGTGGTTAAAAGATAAAATAATAAGATCAGGATAATGTGCCCCCTACAAAGCCCCTTAGACAATTATTATCATTATTTACTACTAGAAGTACTAGTATCGTTACAAATGTAGTGAAACTTTTCACCTTGTTTCTACTTTCAGCTGCACCTGAAGGGTCCACATAGTTACGTCTGAATAATGATGTATCTCGCCCAGCTTTCTCCAGTGGAATGGAGTGGGAAAGGTAGCGGTTAGTGCCTCTGTTCAATGTATTGTCCCGGTGTTCGCATTACTGAGCAGGAAAAACATGAACATTCCGAATATCTTATCTTCGTCCTGAGGGGAACACAAAAACGAGCCGTCTCCCCTGTGCTTATTTCATGTCTGCGATTTTCACCAAGCAATTATCCTATTGTTTTCCCTCTGTTGAGTAGGACAGCCAAATGCAATTGAACTCTTGCTGTTGGGTGTGCATAGAAATTCTGTTATTTTTTTTTTTTCAATTTCGATTAAAAATTTTATGGCTTCTCTGACGGACTTCATAGATAACAATAAGGTTTTATTTAAGATAATTCCGGCATTCTCTTAACTACACTTTGAGAAACCCTACAAAGCCTCAGCCAGGATTGTCAGCAGCGAGGTACGAATCAACATATCTATCTATCGCCGATTCAAATCCGCGACTTTACAACTTTCACCGTGAGTGCTTGGTAGCAGTATTAGAAATTTGTTCTGATGAAATTAATTTATGGGCGGTAACAGCATAATAGGCCATCCCAAGTTGGAATTCGTTACAGAAACCTATTAAATACGTGAAACTAACTGATCTCCCAAATGGTGATACATTTTCTAGCAATTTATTATGAACTTGCAAAAGCAAGTAATACAAGGAAGGATAACCTGCAATTGAGAAGAGTGTAAGAGTAATGACAATTGATCTCCCATTTAGTGAGAATTTTTCAAAAGCTAATAAAAAATAAACGAGCAGTTAGTGATAACAAATTGTATGGGATAATCTAACTGGATAAATTCTACGGGATATGTTACTACAACCTGTTTAGGAACACCCTTCCTACACCAGTATTAAGGATAATCTAATGCAACGATTTCCAACAAAAGATGGTAGCACATGTTTAATGTATTTTTATCGTTGCACAAAATTTCCTTGCTGCTCCTATAAGCCTAGAGAGTTCAAGATTTCACGGAAGAAAGTTCATAACCAATTTAAGAGCATGATCGATGCCGAATTTTTTATTTTCGTTTTTCTTCATTGTTGAAATCGCTTCATTGTTGTTGGGAATATCGAAACCTATAACAATGAAGCTCTTTCAACAATGAACAAAAATGAAAATTAAAAATCGGCATTGATCATGCTCTTGAATTGGTTATGAACTTTCTTCCCTGAAAATTTGAACTCTCTAGAATTGAATTTGTAGGAGCAGCAATGAAATTTCGTTGAGCAGTGAAAATACATTAGACATATACAGAGATAATTCTGCCATATTTTGTTGGAGATCATTGCTTAAGATTATCCTTAATTGTCGCTCTGTTAACCAATATGTATAAAAATTAACAATGATAATCATAGCATATGTTCCTTAAAACTATTATGTTAACTTTACCATTTAGTAAACTAACTGAAGTGGATAGAATTTTTATAGCATACAACATCTCTGTAGCAAATTTAGTGGACACTTCCAGTAATGTTTTTGCTTTAAAAACAAAATTCACAAACCCGAGAGACTCATCTAGCGTCATAACGTTTTAGTTTATTCTTACAACAACAAAAAAAAAAAAAGAATGATTATGTAGTTGTATATACGTACTTTTCGCTTAAGAAAATTATATTTACTGTGAAATAAATTACCCCTTAGTTAGTTTAGAGCAGTAAAACGCTATCACCGTGTTCATCTAATATTTGTTTAAACAATTTAACCACGTTACAATTCCCTCCATCGTACGTGCACTAGCAGTAAATGGATTCACTCTTAGGAGAAGGATCTGGGATACAAAAGTGCCTTGTTTTGTATTAAACACAAAATAGGTTTTGTGTTGGAGTTTGGATGTAATATTAAGCTTCTAAAACATATATGCCGACGAATAATAAAATGAAAATTCGCAAAAAGGGGACTTCGGATGCATTTCAATTCAGGTCTTCAACTGTTCTGAACATTTTGTGATTTTTTTTTATTTTTTTTTATTAACACGTGTGATTTAGTATATCACTTATTTCTAGTTAAACGTGCCGGCCGGGTGGTCGAGCGGTCTGCGGCGGTAGGCTATCGACTCAACGGTCCCGGGTTCGAGTCCCAGCAGTGGCATGGTTGTGGATTTAACACTTAACAGCTAAAGGCAAATCGTGACGGGTTGAAGTCGAAAGTTACTAAACTGGCCCATATAAAAATAAAGTTTTTTTCTAGTTAAAGGTGACATAAAATAAATTTAATAAATAAATGAAAAAAATAACTTAATATTAGATCAGTTAAGTGAGTGTATCTAAATTTTCTAATAATAATGGGCTTCCGATTTGCCACATATTGTCACCAATAAAAATTCTAATGAATTTTAAAATCATATATCATTATATGCGCGAAATATTTCGCCTCTTATTATATGCAGACTGGAAAGTTAATTTGAGAATGTTAATTTGTGTGTCCAAGAGGTATTAAAGTAAAACAGATAAAGATTCTGAGCTCAATGTAACTATTCGTAGTAATATTTATAATTCTACTTAAAATTTACTTTAGTTTTCCATCGCTTTTCAACAATACATGTTAGTTAGAGATAAGGTAAACACAATGTCGGAATCTCCCCTTGTACAAACTAAATTTGAAAGAGCAAAGCGAGCTGAATATTTAATGTAAGTTGACTTTATATTTCTTAAAATCAAGATTTGTAATACTGAAGCGTTTATAAATCAAATTGCAAGTTGAAATATGTTATTTGCATGTTTGGAAGCAAGAAGATATTATGAGAATATAGTACAATTTAATGGTTCGTTCTTTTATCTCGGAATGCTGAGGTTCCATGTTCTGTTTCAGCTTTTTGGAAAGTCTCTGCCAATGGCACCATTATTCAATCATTGAAAATTATATCACTTACCAAACCCTAAATAGAACACAGATCTAAAGATTATATAATGTAAATTAAATTCTAAAGAGAATGAAAATTCTTGTCAGCTGCAAATACAATAAAATAAAATACCAGATGTGCTGATGTATTTCCGTAATAAAGATGTTTCGTGAATAAATCTAGAATAATCTCCTCAATGACCCGAATTAATCAGTATGTAAATTATTTCAATGTGTCAGTTATTAAATTTTGTTTTTGATTACATGAGTATTTACGAGATATATCTGTAACGCTACATCATCTGTTATATTTCAGATTCACACCATGTTAATAGGGCATTCATTACGGTTTATGGAGAATTGTAAACTTCAGGTTGATTATTATTTACAAATAAGTAACGGGATAAAATAAAATTATAAAATTTGCTAAGTTGTGTTAGACTAATTTTGATGCAAAATGTTATTTATTTAGAAATGTAAGCCCAGTAAATATTAAAAGTGGTACTTCTGTCCATCTTAACATATTTCTGTGGACCAATTTCAACTTTGATTGTTGAAATATGCTTCCTATCATAACACACAAGTACATCCTGGATGTTACTTATGGTCTTTACGTAATTTTAGTTCAGGTCGATTTATTCGGGAGCTTTTTTCTTGTTTTTGTTTTCTGTAAATCTAACAAATTGGAATACAACTATAAAATAATATCTATTCCAACGTAGTTGGAAAAGAGTTCTCTCCTCTATGTTTTTCTGCATACGAATATATCTACTGTAAATACAATATATTATTTATGAGGACTTATTAATAATTTTTAGAATAACGGAAATACGATTTGCAACGATAATATTTAATAACAACATACTACACTTTCTGTAGAAAATTAGAATAGCATGTGTTGTTAATGTTTAACACAACAGCACAATGCTTTCGTGTATCTTCCTCTTAATTTGATAATTTATTATTTCTGTCGCTAGCTTTCAATCAATGTGTCTAATAACCATTTTTTTTCTTTTCTACTTGAGAACATTTTAGCACAAATAAGATGATTGTACTTCTTTACTATATTGATCATCTCGCGACATTAAATAGCGTAAATATATCGTTACAATTTTGCAGAAAGGGGACAACCTACATTTTTACTAATTTTACAGAAGGAAAATAAGATCCATTTAAGTATACAATTTACGTACTACCACAATGTCTATCTACTTTGCTATCTCTGTATTGACTGAAATGAAATTACGTCTTTTTGCGTTGTTACGAGAACCTCCATTTTAAATTTAATAATTGCAATAACCTTCGGAAATAATATTAAGTTACGGTGCTTCAATGAGAATTTTTAAATTCAATGAAATTGCAACACACTTCAAGGATGTTGGCATGTCTAAATGAGACGATAAGTTTTCTTTATCTCTAATTAAGGTCCACTGTTCAATAGTTGAAAATTTCTTAAACATCATAGAGCAGCACGTTCAACCGTCGCTTAACAATTTTGGAACCTTACGAAGAAAGTTTAAACTAACATTTTCCCTACTCTACTGTGGTGTAGATTTCTTTTGTAGATACGTATCCGTCAGCATATACTCCAGATCTACGGGAAACAAATTGAGCACAACCGATGACGGAGGAGAGTCTTGCTGTGCCGCCATTCGTAAGAGATTAACTACATTGTAAAAAGTGGAAACACGAAATGGATGAAAGTTACTCAGCTTCATGGAGAAACAAAAGTCGAAAATTAGCGTTTTGTTTATTTACTCTGAAATGTGGATATAGTGTAAGCCCTTTAGTGGAAAGACTGGTAACCTTAACTCCATTTTAAAGTTTAACATTTTCTTGGTAATGGCTTAATGTTAACGGAAAATTGGCTGAAACTGGCCAAAACGTTTCATCGGTGAACGTTGAACTTATTTTAAGCTTAAAATCCGGTCATTTTCTGATCGAAGTGTAAGCTAAACTGGCCGTTTTGAGGTTACGTACTTTTGTGGATAAAGTTTAAGCCTGGGTTGGATATTCTATAATCCAATAATAGGAGTAAAGTTACTTGCTTGTCACTGAACGCCCCACCATTTTGACTGTTTATGTTGCTTTTCTACTGTGAACAGTAAACAGTTGACTGGTGGATCGAGAACGATATGATTGGGTTGGCAGAAAGAGGAATTAAGTTGGGTATAAATTTTTACACAGCAGCAAACGTGTCTCTCCTTTTCTCCCAGACATTCCTAGTAAAATCTAGAACATGTTAATCATTAACCTTCTGCTCAGTAAAATCCTAGCTATGAATATCACTCGGAAAGCCACAAACACCAACTGCCTTCGTAGCTAAGTGACAGTTCGTGTTGTGCTTCCAGATGAGAAGGTGTCTGATTGCCTGTGGTGCAGTGAGCTTGAAGTGATAGTGATAGTGTTGAGTTGTTTCAACTCTACCTTTTCTATAGTGCTAAACAGGTTTGATACGTTTTGATAGGGCAATGCAAGAAATCAAACGGGAAAATACTTTAGTCATAGACGCTCACCTATTAGGATTTCGACCCAATACCATAGCCCTACATGAAAGTATATTTCAACAATATCGATTTTCTCCGGAACAAGTTATTTCAATTGAATATTCGAGTTACCAGAAATTGATTTTCATCAAGTTAACGAGTAAAACTATTCTCGAACAAACATTATTACAACATAAAGACAAATTTACATATGTTGAAAACGGCATTGAATATATACTCAATGTGGATGTAGAATGTAGCAGTAAAGTTACGGCACTTGTTTCAATTATTCCTTCTGAAATAACAGGTCAACAAGTTCAACATTTTTTCAACAGTTTGGTCTCATACAGCGAATTATTCCTTTGTCTTCTCCTAACAGTCATAGGTACCCAATTTATTCCGGACGACAGTTGATTGTGTTTACAAAACTTTACAAGTCATTGCCTAGTTATGTTGAATTATATGGTCATCGGATTCAGATTCTGACGTCAGATCGATCTAAAAGCTTGTAATGTCTGTGATGAGGATAACCATCGTGCAGCCGAATGCTTGCATGGTAACCAACAGAGTGTACAGGTTAAAGCTCCTCAGAAACACTATCAGTTTGACACAGATAAAACACGTAAAGTTGCTTTATCATCGGAAGAGTTTCCCACAATTAGTGTTTCAACCATTACTTCTGTGAATAAACCAAAAGAAGTTAAGTCATTTGACTCTCTTTCCCTTTCCTCTACATCAGATCAGGAAAATATAGAGAAAGACATCGTTACTGGACAAAGTGAGATTGCACACGATACCTCCAGTTTTTGTACGGTTTGCCAGCCCCAACACACGACTCTCCCCACCTCGCCTCTCTTCCGCGAGCGAGTGTTCTTCCAAGGATATTGGTTGTGTTCTACCAAAAAAGGACGACCAACAATGTGTTGAGTCAAGTGTGAAAGAAAGTGATTCTGAGTGTAGTTGTTTTGAAAAACATAGCGATCCTGAACTTTCAGCTAAACGACGGGTGAAGAAGAAAAAATACATTTTTCGAACCCCGTCGTCGGGAAACAAAAAGTGTAAATCCAGCTTAAGTCAGTTTGAGGCTGGACGCCGAGCTAGAAGTTCCACAGTACTAGTAGTTGAAAGTGACGTCGAATGAATATCACATACAGGTTGGTCACAACTATTGAACAGGTACGTTTATTTAAGTTTTGAATACTTCATTTTTTCCTATCTGCGTGGTGACATACCGCAACATAAACAATGGCGAAATTTTGCTGTTTTGTTTACTACATTTGTATTACACTTTAAGTGTGTACTTTTAATACGGGGGGCATGTACACCCCCCGTAAGTCATTTTTTGCAAGAATATTTACTACAGCAATCGGCTCAAATAATATGCTTACAAGAACATCATGATGAATTTGTGAAATTACATAATTATACTATTTTTCGTATTAATATGTCTCAAGAGAAAAAAAAGTTTGCATCTCGGTACGTAATGACTTGATTGTCGATGAATTTTTTCGTCATATTTCTGCCAGATTCAGTTATGTTAAAGTAAATCATATATACATAGTTTGTTTATATTTGCTATCGGTCACTCACTATAGTCTACAGAGATAACAGTTTATTAATAATGAAATGTATAAAGTATTACAATCGTTACATAACAAACATGTAATTATTGGGTCTGACAATAATTGTTTCTCGTGTTCAGGATTCGACCGGAATTTCAAACTTTAGTATAGATCTTAAACACATGATACGGAATTTCGAATTGATCGATCCCTGGATTTTGCATGGGAAAGGTCTTGGACATACTTACTTCCATGCGAAGGGTAGTTCACGTCTTGACATATGTTACTTGTCTTCTAGTTTACAACCCTATGTAAAAAGCATAAACATAAAAAAAAATTGCACTTCAGACCATTTAAAATTAGACTATTACCTTCCTGTTCATATGGCTTCTACTTATCGATGGAAAATGAACACTCAAGTGTTACATGATAAAGAATATCAACAACACATTAATCATATTTTAGATAAAACCATCCAGGAAAATGATATAACTCCATTTACGATAACAAAATGGATCAAATTAAAGAAATCCATTATTTTATACTAAAGATTATACCAGACAACTTAGTCATAATCGTCGTATACAAGCTCAATATTATTAAAAGTTATTGAACTAATATCAAAATACTTTATATTCTAAACCTGAGAATACAAGCCTTTTTATTTAAATATACTGCTAACAAAAATAAAGGTTATATTATAAGAAGTAAACTTTAACACTTAGGCGTGCATGAAACTCCTACAAAATATCACATTTTAGCCGAACGTGAATTAGGCCAAAATAAATTCATTAATACTTTTGTTGATGGTGAAAATAAGTCCTATTATAACTCAGAAATATACAGGGCTATTCGTAAATATTACAATGAACTTTTTGCCAAAAAACAGCCTGTTTTTAATGATGAGAATGTTCAAGTGCAACAACAAAACATATTAACTAGCAACCAAAACAAAGTACTAAATTTTGCTATTGGAACGGTGGAAGTTAAAAGTTCCGTACAATTGCAAAATTCCTCGTCTAGTGGTCGAACTGATGGTCTGTCAGCACAGTTCTATAAACAATTCCTTGATAAATTAGTTCCCATATTAACTAATGCATATAACGATGTCTGGCATAATCATAGTTTTGTAGAGTCCTTCGCTGAATCTACCGGCATCATGATAGAAAAAAAGGTACTATGGCACAACAAACTAAATGATCATAGTACCGTTATACTATGATCGTTGTACTATGATCATACCTAAGATTCTCAACTCACATCAGGGTGCTATACAGGTTGGCCGTACTATACATTACAATCTTAGTCAAATTCGCGAGGTATTACATTTGGCAAAATACAATACTAAGAGTAAAGCGGGGCTTCTTGGCCCTTAATCTGGGTAATGCTTTCGATTCCCTCGATCATCATCATCTCAGCGTTGTTATGAAAAAACTCAACTTTCCCACGAATTTTATTGAGGTAATTAATATATTACTGTCAAATCGAAAATTAAATATACAAGTTAACGGCCAGCTACTTCCAGGTATACGATCAGAACGTGGTGTATCACAGGGATGTGCTTTAAGCAGCTTTCTGTTTGCCATTAATATCAGCATCTTAACTAATACTTTAGAACACAGTTACTGGATATCAGATAGGACAAGCTAAGCTAAAATTAATTAATTACGTTGATGATTTCTCTGTACTTATATCATCTCCCGTGGAACTTCAGACATGTATGCAGGTTATTGCTCAGCTTAGTTATGCTGGTTAAACATTAAATCCAACTAAAACCCACCTTCTCGTATTCCAACAAACTAGTATCCCTGACTATGAAAATTTAATAACTGTGGTTGAGAACATTAAAATTCTTGGAATAACCTGGCATCGTAGTTGGCAGGTTACTATTAAACAAAATTATGAAAATTCATATCACAATATTGTTAATGATTTAATCAAATATCAAGAATGCTTCAAATACCTTCATTCTAGGATTACATTTATTAATTGTTATATTCTTAGTAAGTGTACTTATATGGCTCAATTTTTCCCTATGTCCAAGAAAATAAGTGCTCAATTTAATAAGGTTATAGGCTACTTTATCTGGAAACATCATATATTACGAATAAAGAGAGACTATTTGTGTTTGCCGTCATCGTTGGGCGGCTTACAACTTAAAAATTTACAGTTGCAATGTAACGCACTTATGCTTCACCGAACTCTCAATATTATATGTGAACATCCAGAATCTATTTCTGGCACAATTTTACGTAAAGTCATGAGTAAATTTGAATTTATAACTCCTGTAATTATAAACGTATGGCGTTATTATGTGCCATATTTGTTTGAGCCTCTATTAGAAATTTTGTATAGCTCTGTAGATAACTACAACTTAGCCACATTAAGTGTCAAACAACTTTATAAATATATTTTTGATACTGAAAATCAGGAAGACAATGCACTAGTGTCCCAATATCCAAATTGTAATTGGTTAATGATATGGCAAAATATTAACGCACTGAAATCTTTCCCTCATCTACACGATCTTAGATATAGATTGGTTTATGGAAAATTTGAAACTAAAGATATTTTATTTGAAAAAGGTATTGTTTCGTACAGTCTTTGTAACCAGTATACACAAGTCGACTCTATATTACACAGGTTAACCGAGCGTAAAAATAGTGAGATGGTATGGAATACTATACTCACAATTTTATCACGTATTTGTAGAAGGTCGACTAAATCCTTTAGCTGTGAGCAAATCTTCTATCGACCTGAATTCAAGTATTTTCCACCAAATAAAGACAAATTTGTTAATTGGTTTATTGCTCAAACTCTGTATTTGTTGTTGATGGAACGGGATATCGATTCTGTTACCTTGTATATTAATCAAATCATACTACGGTACTTACAAATAGATTTACAATACTGTAGCAAACATTTTGCTCAATATATTCAAGCCATATTTTAATTGCAAATGGGATTTATTCATCCATTTGTGTTTGGATTGGTACTTAGTAATTAGAGATCATTATGATCTAAAAATGTTATGTTAAAGATTTAGGTTAAAGCATATTTTTTTGTATTTAGGTTAAAGCATAATTTATGAATTACCGATGTATATGTTAAAAAGAAATAAAAAAGTGGTGAGAGCGTCTGATCAGTGTGTTAGTGGACCCTAGATCGAAACCCGACTACCTGAACCTTTCTTCTTCTTTTTTTAATTTTAAACGAACATTATATTTTCTTCTTTTCTACTTTCATAAAATGTTCTGCTTCAATTAAATAAGTTGGAAAAGACATATGTGCGCATTTTGAAATTTTACAGAGCGTAAAACGTTCAACCGAAACCGGGATGAATGTAGGTTAATCCAAAAAGTGGGGGCAGCACACCTCCTTCCATCTTTTGGATGAACGTTGTGTCTCCTATTTTTACAGTGCAGAATCACCCTTTATTTTAATTCCCCTCACCACTATATTCAATATTCTCGGTATGTATTGTTATTATTTATTTATTTTTTTGCATTTTTGTTGAATGTTTGAAGAATGTCAATATTTGGTTATGTGAATAAATCACTTTCACATGATTATTGATTCAAATTAAAAATAAAATTCCATTGACTCGACATTATGGAAATGACAACTCAAAGGGATTGCAGAGAAAACTTCAGTCTTAATGGAATCTTTTACAACCGATCGAAAGTAATTCTACATTTATGTCAATGAACAATAGTATTCGGAAATACATTGTTGAAGTTTGCTTAATGGATCATATCCTGAGGACATGCCTCTAAAGGACAATGCAAGATATTGCGCAGGGAAACAAAGCGCTAATCACTAGGTTTTGAACAATGAACCAAAGTTATTATGAAAATAGAATCAACTTATCCAAATTTTAGATACCTGATTTCCGGTTTTGTAAAAGACACTGTTTTGTTCATCTCTACATGAAAATCCCAATTCAATATAACTGGATATAATAACAATGGCATGCAGAATTTCACATTCTAGTTATAGGACACAAAGAAAACTTTTGCAAAATAATAACTTGAACCAGCGTCAGTGAATTAAGATTTGGGTAGATAAAAAGTACCGGTTGCTTGATTTTCCAATTATGTTGTTTCAGTTCTTCAATACGAAAATGGTAAATAATAAGTGAAAATATATTAAATATTATTACAATGAAATATTTGTTACATTTTTCGGGATTAATTTTATAATATATAAGTTATAGCAAGCTACTTGAGTGTTAGCGTCAATAATTGGGTTTGAATTTCGATATGACCTTTAGACATCTCAGGCTCAGGTAGGGAAAGGATGTTGGAAGTAGTCAGCCAGAGCCTAGTTTTTAGGTATCATGCCGATATTCATCTTGTTCTACTGAGAGGTAGCTCTAAAAACAGTATGAACAGGCGGTCTCTGGGATGGTTGCCGGTAGCATGTTATTGCTAAACCATCGTTCTACCAACATACGGCTGCTCGGTATGGGAAGCTACTTGAAGTAGTAATCTTCGTTGCGTGCGTGAACGCAAAGTGGAAACACGATCTAACTAAACAACTTCTGATGACTGTAAACTTTAACACGTGAGGTTAGCAGCAAGGAAGTATAGGGTTCGAATCGCAGCTGCCTCGTGGAAAACTCTGCGGATTTATAAGCACTGATTGTGTGTTTTAAAAAGCATTAAATTAGTATCGGTACAGGTCAAAATCGATAGCTTGTCAAATGGACGAAACAATAAAAGTTCGTCAAGTGTACCATCTAAGTAATCACGGAAAACACACTTCTTTCCTGGAAACAACTGAATGCAATACAGCCATGTTAATTTACTAGTGTTGCTGTAAGCTGATGGAGCCATTAACGGATCGGGGTAGATAATTGTATGCTTTTAAAAGCATTAAATTGGTATCGGTACAGGTAGAAATCGGTAGCTAGAATTGGACCAAACAATAAAAGTTCGCCAAAGTGTACCATCAAAACAATCACGAAACGAACACTTCTTTCCTGGAAACAACAGAATGCAATATAACAATATCAATGAACTAGTGTTCCTATAGGCTAATGGATCCATTAAATCAAATCTTTTTTTTTTTGTGTGTGTGTGTGTGGTCACTTTGAAACCAACTTTACAATGTTTCTTTTACGCCTTATTACACTCTACATTTCATGTGTTTTTGTATTCCCATTATAGTATAAAAGCTATATAGCTAATATCTAATCGGAGGTATTAACAGCAGAACGATCTAAGTGCCAATTTATAGAAAATAAGATCTTTTGGCACAGCGCGAGGGAAATTGATGCTTCCTACATATGGTGTTAATCACGTCACCATATAACAAGAAATGTTGAGAACTTTCGTGTGTATTTTATTTATTTGTGTATATGGCTAAATTTAACTAACTTTTTTTAAAAAAAGAATAACAATGGTACTTAAACTTGTTTGCATGTAAGACTGCTATTTAGATATTGATCTAAATACTAAATTATACACTTTACATATATATGCGTTGTAGATAACTATCCTAATGGATCTATTGTTATCAGGACAGGTAATAATCCCTAAAAGCACCAGAGTAAATATTGAAGCCACTTGTATATTGCTTTATTTATCAAAATATTAGGTTGGGATGAATGCTATTGCTTTCAATATATTCTCGAACATTATCAACTGTAACACATTTGCATGCGACGTACTAAACGTCCTACCTCTGGTACTGGTACCTTTTTCGGAACCGTCAAGAGAGTAAGTGCAAAAGGTAAGTATTCCTTTAAGAGTAAAGTTTCTGTCTGTGCAAATGGACAATTCAAAATAATATGAACATCAAAACTCGTTGAATGAATTTGAATATATTTTCATTCCTCTCAACATTTTACAGAGTACTATTCTGTTAAACATTTAGAGCCGCTTCCTTGATGTAAAAAATGTTCGGGTAAACATATTGGCTCTGGTTTAAATTTTCCTGCATTTAAGAACATGATCCTTTCCTAAATTATGAAATATATACAGGTAGTCTTTGGCGACACTCTAGTGTTCATATTATTTATTTTATTTGCTGGTCATAGTTGACTTATAATTTTGAATACTAATTTTTAGGATTAATACTAATACTAAAATTTAAATGACAACAAAAAAGAAGCGTGTGTGTGTGAAGGGAGTATGTTGCTCAGGACCTAGTTTGTATGTACATTCTCGGCACTAGCTTGACGAGACAGAGGAAAGACTTAGAACACTATCAGTCAAGACGATAGGCTGCTGGGTCAACTTTTGAACTGGAAGCCAAGCTCTATCACCCATTCTACGTCCGCAAAATACGTTTGTAAACGTATGGTAAAAACATTCAATTTTCGGTATATATCCTTGAAATTCGAGAATTTTATAATATTACATTCTGGTTGTGACTAAACTCAGGAAATAAGGAACGTACACTAGGATTGAACTGTTGTCTCTTTCCCAAGCAGCATTATTATTATTCAGTTGACAAAAGTTTTATATACTGAGCCTCAGCAATAAATACTAAATATTTGTAACACACATGTGTGTGTTCAATAACACCTTCTTGATCACAAATAAAAATATAGTCATATTTTTTAAAATAATTTTGAAGGCCTTCAGGCAACTTTGGCTTAGGCCGGATGAATGATAATAGGATGATTGGTGGAACTATGAAAGAACGATGGAATGGGAAACCCACGAGAAAACCCACAAACACAGTGTGTGTCCACTATACAGACCACATGGCGCGAACAGGGCTTGTAATGACGACCCCAAGCGCCAGATTTGAGCACTCTTATCGATCAGTCACCATGGTCCTTAAATATAATAATGAAAACAAAATGTCATATAAATATACTATAAATGAAAAAGTTATTTTTATTCCGACCTAAATGACTACCTTACAAGATTTCCCTCATATGGCTAAAATTAAAGCATGGATTGTACATACTAAAATGTAATAATACTAAAATTCAACGCAACAGCGTGTGTTCCAGCAATTAGTTTTTGGTTATCATAATATTTATGTCCACGCTTTTCTTTAGTCATATGAGATAAATCTTCTAAGGCAGTCTTTGTCTAAGGTTGGTATCAAAATTATATTTCCTTTCAAGTACACTTTAATAAATGCTTGTTTCCAAAAGATTTATTTGTTTGCAATTAATAATTGAATAAATTTTATTCATCGAGAGTATTAATCTTTTATAATAAATTATATTTTCTTTTAATTCTATAATTTCTCATTTTCTTCGTTTCCCTTACAATGTCGTTATTGTATGGTGTGTGTCACTTAATTTAGAGCAGTCTGCACTATTATTGAGCAGTACGTCTACTTATCTAACCCTGAACCCTGCTAAGGGCGAAGTAGACTTTGCAATCTTCAAAGACTAATTGCTGAACGGATGACTTGAATTTTATTGATGAGCTTAGACATCCAAGGCTCAGGACAGTGAACGAATGATCTTGCAAACATTGACAATTACTTCGCTTGCGGTGCCCCGAATGTGTCTTTGACCTGTCCCAGTTGCGACAGTCTAAGGTTAGAGCAGATAAGTATAACAGTAAAGGGATAATTTAAAATAATCTCATTTAAAAATTTCTTTACAACACTGGCAATTGCAGCGACTGGACATCCTTTTTTATCTGCTCCAGTAGCCAAATTTCAATTTTGGTGCAGATGCGGACGACGGTACAGGAGTGATTTGAAATATTACATTGTTACGTACCCGTAATACCTGTATTACTTTTTTCAATATAAAATTAAAATATATAAAAATTTGATTTGGCGAAAGGAGTTTCTTTTTAGTAAAATATTTGTATAAACTGAAAACAGTTATGTTTGGATCATGGACGTCTATCTTTTTCTATTGCGTCGATGTATGCTCACAATAATTTTTGGGTAAAGTAAAAATATATGGAAGTAATTTTAAAGATAATTTTTTAAAAGGAGGCAAGTAGGCCGCAACACGCTACATAAAATAGGAAATCATTGTGATATTTTCGAAACTGTGGGTGGGTGTGTTCCAAGTTTCAAATCAATATGATAAGTGGAAGCGAGTTAAAAACAACCTACAAAATTTCTCAATAACAAAGAAGTAAATTTAAGTAATAGCTTTTAAAATATGAAGAAGTACTATCTGGGTATTGTTTGGTAAATATTGCTTAAGCTTTCAAATATACTGCATAGCGAAATGATATGCCAATTAAAAAAGAAAATACTATTTATTTATATTTTCACAAAATTAAGATTCATTTGCGAAACTGATCCCCGGTTTTTTCGGTTTTTACTACAAGTTAACTAGCAGTTTCTCAAGGTTGTATCTGGTATGGGTTTATTTCATTTAGATGAACGATATTGGAAACGAAATGGTACAAAAGATAAATAAATACTACCATATGGCTGATAGTGATTGTATGCGATCAAAGTTTTCGTGATTTCGCGTAGAAAATAGGTCCTTTATATAAGGTAAACGCACCAGTAATGGACACTTCAAGGACACTTTTCTCCGTTATAATTTTCAACTCAAATACAGTTTAAATGTATTGGTCAAATGAGAATGTTACACCTTCTCCATTCTTTCTTCTAGTGATTTCTACCCAGTACTTTCATCAACATACACTATTTGAGAGGAAATCAAGGGTTTTGTTTAACATTGTTTTTGTACCAGTGATGTACATGGACAAACCTGGATGTTCTAGTAATGGACTTACTGTATAACTCAAAAAAAATTAAATAATCATTGCTGATGTTTCGAATATAAGTAGTAAACACGATTATATGTTTATTGCTGTTCTTCGACTATCTGATTCTTTCATGGAATTCCACTGAGTGGTCATTCCAAAGGTCCTGGGTTCGAAAACAACTATCGAGCATCTTTTCTGAGGTTTTAACCTTTTTTCCCTCAGTCATAACAGGAAAATTCCTTAATGGAACCTTCAACTTAGACCTGTCTGACTCTTTACCGCTTCCTTTCCTTACTCTATCCCGATCTGGGCCATAGTTTCCTTGTATCCCTAAAAAATGAAATTTCTAGCTTGCCATGAATACTGTCCAATATTTAAAAAAAATTATTTCATTAATGGGCATCCCAGCGACACTCAGTGAAAAGATGGGACCAAAATATTCTCTGACAAACGTATGGTCATGAAGAGTAAAGTAATCTTCCCCAATTTCAAATAAAACAACTAACAAAAATATGATTTCGTCCTCGGAGTTGCGGAGACTTTCGCGTGTTCGCGTGTTCGTGAGTTCAATTTCCGCTGAGATCTATTAAACAGAGTGGTTCGTAGCCCACTTTACCAAAACTGTAAGTCTTGTCCTTAGAAACTCTCCAGCTTGCTTAGGACGTTAATACTCAATCAATCAAGGATTTTGATTCCAACCTAGTAATGAATAGTGCGTGTCCATAACTGGACAAAAACTAACTTAGCCGTACCGGTAATGGACACCCCTGCTTTGCATAACACATCCAAGTTACAATTGGTTTAGTCATTTACATACTAGAAACCAAGACATTTCGTAATGGATAATAGTACAGAACAACAAAAGTAATCGTTATTGTAATTTTATGTATAGGAACGAAAACTCTCAACTTAATAACTTGCTTAAAAGAATGCATGGAAGAGTAGGTGCAACCATGGACCTAACTTCAACCTCATGTGAGAAATCTAAGATGATAGCAATGATGACCGAATAATATTCAGTGGCATCAAAACATACTACATTAAATTTTCCCATCTGGGTGAAATTATTACCGCCCTTAGGAAAATCTTGTTTTACAACTTTATCTCTTAAGCGTCCATTACTGGTGCGTTTACCTTAATTTGTAGAAAAATCATTTTGTTAATACTACATAATGATTTAAAAAAGAGAAGACGGTATAACAGTGAAAAGTTGTGCACTCTGGCTGTGAAGTCCACGCTTTATCTGTTTCACGCTTTCTCTCTTTATCTGAAATCCACGCTTTCTATGTAGCGAAATACCAACGAGGACTAAAATCAAAAGTGTTTCGTGACTACCTTCGAACATCCTCTCTCCTAATCAGTTATACCTAAAAGTCATAACTAAATAACTAAATTCAAATTCAAGGGTGCTATCATTACGGTGAATAACGCGCCTATTCATAGATTCACGTCAATTAACCGAAGTGCAAGCAACACGTTCATTGAGTACACTCTTCTCAAGTCAACCGAATCCCCATCATCACTCAAACATCACCAGCCGTTGTGGGCATATTTTGCTGAAATAATTTTGCGCAAAATATCCTCCTCCAGCATTCTTGCAGAAATTAAAGTATGTTTTGATAGAAGAGTGCTACAACATCCTGTTGATGACAATGTGTCCAACATTTTAAAGAGCCATCTCACTGAGATAGAATCAGTTCCTACGTTCCATAGAATCAGATGGACCAACATTACAATTTAAATGCAACTTGTGAATTCGACAGGTGTTTATATTTTTTATCCAATATCTCTGTATGATTAGCATGGAGAGAGGATATGAATAGAAGACATATACGAATTGAAGAACGTGCAAACGACAAAGTATAATGCTGATGAATAACAGTGTATTACTCTAACTCTTGGTGAAAGTGTACTATGAAGACAACACGTAAAAATAAATATTCAGCTTTTAACCGGGAGAATAAGAATTGCAGTAAACACTGAAAATAAGTTAGCTTGAATCTCAAATCCAAATCATTTCCTATTTCTCTCAATGCAGCAGGAGCATATTAAGAAACTGGCCGAAGAGAATGTTTCTTTTATTTAAGTGTGACAGATTAGCCAATCAACATTTCAAACAAATCATATGCAACAGAGTAACTAATTGTATAATTCTAATCCTTGTTTGATTCTGTAGACGAAATTTGCACCTACTGTTGATTTCCTTCCTATATTAAAGGGAGACAATAATTTAGTTACGTTCAAGCTGGTTTCAAATTGACCTGCAGTATTACGTACGTAAAACACTAAATATTTATATTCGATGAATTTATACCATAGTGGCAGTTGTCATGATTTTTTACCTTAGCGAAAGTGTAGTATAATTAGACATTAAAAATAATTTTAATATTTTATTAAATTTATTCAAAAAGATTTTTAACTATTTAATTATTAATTGCATTCTAAAATATTGTAATACAACTTCGACGTATTTGAAAACATTTGCTATTATGACATAGGCTGCTATTGAGTAAACTATACATTCAAATTAAGAATACTTACAGCTTTTAAGGTAAGTTATGTCTAAAGTTCTAACTGATATAAATATTTTATTTTTCCACAGTACTTCCAGACAAAAGGAGATGCAGCAATTCCTAAGGTGTATAGAACTTTTAGTTTCCAATATAGCGTTTGTTATTGCAATTGCTGTTCAACCAGAAACACACTTCATGCAAACGATAATTTCAACAATGGTTCCAATATATTTTTACCAATCTAAATGTGTCGTTATTTTTAGAGATGAAAAGCAACTATTACAAGATATTACTTTCAATACCAGGATGTTCATTCCAGTTATCAGTATTGTGAAGGATACCTGTAATAGATCGCCCAGTGAAGCAATGTTGTCAGCTATGAACGAAGGATGCGATAATTTTATTATTGAATCCAGAAACATTTCAGAAACGTTTACATATCTGAAATACATAAGTGATTTAAGTATTCAAAGACGAAGACGGAGATATATTGTAATAGGTGGAAACAATTCCAGTAATCTTCGTAATCAATTTAAACTGAGGTGGATGCAGTTCTTTCCAGATACGTATCTAGTTGTTCCTGACAGTAATTCATCCGTTATTGAATCTAAGAAATATCACATTTTATCTCCTATTTTAGGAGATGGTTTGCGAATTAAAACATTCAAACGCATTTGCACATTTGAGAATTACGGATTTACAGGAATTGCAGATCTGCAGAGAGACATTTTATCGAACTTAAACAACGTAACACTTAAATTGTTATGGATTAATTACGCTCCTTATACAATGAATACTGGAGGTACGTACGACGGTACTGATTATAGAATACTTCAAGAATTGTCTCTGAAACTTAATTTTACTTGGAAAGTTTGTACAAAACCTAAGGAAGTTCGCTGGGGTCAGTACGAAGACAATGAAACTACAACTTCTTACTCTGGTATGTTAAAAACAGGTGAATATCAAGGGGGTGTACCATCTGAGTATCTGACTAAGGATCTGATTAACTATTTCGAAACCACAGTTACCTATTGTATTTCCAGCTTGGGTTTTATCACTCCAGTACCGCGACGCATAAAATTCTTGGGAACAGTATTTTCACCACTTTCTGGTAGTGTATGGCTAACTATAGTGGTATTCATACTCTATTCCGCTATAGCCTTATATTCAATTTCATTTATCCACCGTCGTATGAAGAATTATTCGTTCAAATTAGAGAGCAGAGATTTTCCTTTTTACCTTCTAAAATCGGTTTCAATTTTTCTTGGAATCAGCTCCTCTCAACCAACTAACATACTTACAAAACTTTTAACGGTGTGTTTCTTTCTATGTGCTACAGTCTTGATAACTGCCTTCAATTGTAATCTTGTGTCGTTCTTGACTCTTCCTTTGTACGACAAACCAATTGACACTTTAGAAGACTTTGTAGATTCTCGTCTACAGTGGGGTGTAAATTACAACAGTTGGTTAGATTATTTCAGGGATACGGAAGATAAGGTTCTACTGGCAATTGTTAAAAGGCACATGATAATAGAGGACACAGAGAAATTCAATATGTTAGCTAAAGAGGGAAAACTTGCAGGGCTTGTAGAGAAACTTCCATCAGGTAGACTACACTATGTTGTTTCCTTTCATGACGACACTCTACATTATATGCGTTTGATGAAGGATGATATATTATCCCTTCCAGTTGTTCTTTTCTTTCCAAAGGGTTTTCCACTAATTTACAAATTGAATTCTTTGTTAGAAATCTTAAGAGAGTCAGGAATCTTTAACAAGTGGCAGAATGATATTGTTACTAAGTATCAAACCAAAACACAGTTATTGCCATTGATGGTAAATCACAAAGACACAGAAGAACTTCGTCCACTTCAACTAGATGATCTAATTGGTAGTTTTCTTTTACTATTTGTGGGGAATGTGTTAGCAATTGTTACAGTTTTTGCTGAGAAAGTTATATACCGAGAGTAGTTATCAGTAAACTTATAAGATTTTTGAGCAAACTAAGACGTGGGTTCCTTCCCATTTCAATGTTAAAGATCTTTAATACTTCTTCATGACTATTACATGTATACATCATTATTCATATAACCTGAACATGGCAAACCAGCAACACTTAATCTTATTCAGAAACTTTAAGGTCGTAGATGTGAAAAAGTGGATAACAGCAATATTTATCAAATTTATTAATTTGCTTTACACTGTGACGAAGGGAGGTAGATACGGCTGAAAAAATCCCACTTGTCTAATACATTACATCCTTCCGAAAATATTTATACGAGAGCAGAAAAAGGAAAAGACATTGCTTCAGACGTTTGTCTAGGAACTATACGACAGAACCTACTGAAAGAGTACAGTCTTGGAAAATTTAACTAGTATGGTCTGTAGTAGAACTCAAATCTTCTACCTTATTACAGCGGTTGTTAATCTTTTCTTCATCACGGACCCGCTACAAATATTTTTGTATACGTGGTCCACCAAGGATTAACTCTAGATATAACAAACTAAAAACCTATCATTTTTATCATATTTTTGACGAAGTGTATTTAATGGAATACTTGCATGGAAATTTAATATTATGTTATTTAATTATTGTAAGAAATATTGAAATTAGAAATTCAAGTATATGACAAACCCATACAAGACGTTACTTGAAAATGAAAGCCACAAATTGACATTACTATTTATCAAGATTCAACTTATTCGCCGCAAGTTAGATGGAAAAAGGCAGCATTATTAATTAACAGTATAATGCTGCATAACACTTATAAGCTTTGTTATATTGAGTTTGATATCTGAAATTTGAATTCAGAGTTCTGCGTCTACGTTTTACAACTGTTTTTATACTTACATTGAAGATACAAGCTGAGAGAGAGTGACTTTGCACTTGTATGTCGTTATAAATGGCATCAATATCATGATACCCTCCTCTTCGATAGTTGCAGATAATTTTCCTACAGATTTGCCCAAACATTTGGAAGTGACCTTCTCCTTGAACCGCATGTTCAGTACACAATTCATAAATATTATGTATCTCTAACCCAGTGTTTTCTTGCATCAGGAATGGGAAAATATTCAAGGAAATTATGCTTCAACTATTTCAAATGTCGTTCTCAGACAAATCCTAGCGAGTGGATCAAAAAATAGATATGCTAGGGAATGACTTACAGCTTCTGTTCGATAGCTTTGATCATTGCTTTAACTATAAAAACATTAAACCTTACTCCTTGAAGATTTAATTATTAATAAATGCGTGAAGATATCTGGCAGATATGCTAAATTTTACTAACAAGAAAAATTCTTCAGAAGATCGGTAAGGTGAACAAGCTTTTCCATGAACAAAAGTATTATATTGTTCCTGATGATAGTCAACAAACTTTACATTGTAGCAAATGTTAGTGGTGTTTACTGTCCATGTTTTTGCAAAACTGTTCACAATGTCTTTAAGTCAGTACTTTGATCTTCATAAATTTGATAATTTTAGCTGATTCATTTAAGTTCTGCTTTACAATTTCTGGTATCTACTTAGCAACTAGAGCTTTTCTATGTATGCAGCAGTGATACCAATTCACTCAAAGCATGATTTCATTGCTTTAACTTTCGGCTCGGAATAGGACAGTAGTGAGTTGTAATATCTACCAGCACTCGTTCATTCTACCAGCAATTTTCATTCGTTCTTTCCTCAGTTTTAACTTCAAAATATGATAACTTTCCTTCCAGTGTTCGCCGATCAACTGTAATGGCGTCGCGGCCCTCGGGAATCCACGGTTCACAAGTTAAGAACCGCTGCACGATACAGTAGTGTTCGGATGTTCATGAAGGTAAAGTTAGGCAATAGTAGCTGGATCAACGTGTATATTTTAGTGAATTTTAAATAATCTAATATAAATGAAGTGTTGTGTATGGTTTATTGGAGCAGAGACTTTAATAATCAAAACATTTCAATGGAAAAGAAGATGCTATTAAGGACTTCTTGTAAATAATTATCTTTTGCATTGTGGAAAGCTGTTGCGATATTTAGTATTGAACCAAATTTCAGTGTTTGCTGCAGGGTATTTCTTACATGACTAAATTTAACAATACTTTCAAAGTTACTTATGTGAGAACTTGTCGCTTCTCTTACAAACAAAAGCATTTTTTTTGTTCACTTCTCCAAGTAGCTGTTGTTATAAAATCTAACTTCGTTCCTGGAGCTGTGAATCGGAATTGTGAACTGAGTGCACGTTAAACTGCGTTTTACATCTTGTTGAAATGTGAAAGTTCAGTTACATTCTTAGAAATAAAGGTGTGAGATTAATATAGAAATGAATCAGAAAAAAGAAAGAAGGTACACACAATATAATAAATGATATAAGAACAAACAAATGAAAACTACAAAAATAATGTAGACTTTCAGTGAAAGGAAAAGGAACATACATAAAGATTAACAATTGTTCTGAGTAAGATAGTAGAAGTGCATATGTACAATGAAAATGTTTGTTTACTATTTTACAGTAGAGTCTACAAGGTACAAAATGTAAGCGACTTGTAAATGTATGTGAACATCAATATGAGTGTTTAATTAAATAAATTATCCACAAGGAGTTAATTAGAGTGAATGAGCTGATATGCCAAGAAAATGTGTGAAATCTAACACGTATGGAATATCGCTAATGAAACGAAACAAAATATTATCATAAATATCAGCAAAGAAACAGGCTGTCATCACTTTCTAGGTTTCTTGTTACTTCTTCTGAAGGAATAAAACAAGTCATTATTGTGTGCTTTAGTTTGTATATGAATTAAAGATAACAATAAATAGTGAGAAATCAGAGATAAAAAATCTACCTTATTTGTTTCATGAGCAGAGCAGGTAGAATTTCGCTACTCTCAAATTCGGGAATATTTTAAACACTCAAGAAATTGCATAGAGTACATACATTGTTGTTAGCACTTTGTAAAAATGTTATTTTTAACTCACAAAATACTCACGAAATTTGGATTTTGCTTCTATTCACGAATTCTGAGTACTATTCACGAAATTATATAATTTTTCTTCACTCATTAAATAAATTTTAAGTGAAGGGAAAAATTTAATTCGTTTTCAGAAAACTATCATCGGATTGCGGTAGCCTAGATAATGTTAATGTAGTTATCCTTAGCTGGAGGAGCAATTTTGCGAACATGGTTTTCCATCTAGCTGGAAAATACGAACTACAATATAACAAAGCCATTCATTGTATCCGTCTGACGGTATTCGGAGTGAAAAGCTTTGTGAAAAGAAGTCGAACACGTAAGATATCATGATACCATAAATCTCGCTATCGGAATGAGCAAAGTCAAATTTCAAATGCAGCCTGTGAGAGTTTATTTCAAAGATTCACTGTGTGCTGCTCAACAATCGAACAAAGCGGACCATGATAAATTTGGAACTCTGTTATGCATTTGCCTACGAAAATTGAGTTAATGATTAAGAAAGAAATTCCTTCATGGTCGTACATGTGTTTATTACAGTTTTGAAACCTATTTCTGGAAATGTGTAAGAAGTATGTGAAAGAATTGCATGTTTTCCCCACGTTTTAGTAGCATACATTAGTACAAAGTTTATGTCTAAGGTTTCAAATTGCCATTCAACACATTTATTAACTTTTAGCTATTCAAGAAATGTACCCTTGTACTCACCAAATTTTACCTTCTACTCACGATTTGTTTACATTTTACGCACTAAATCATTCACGAAAATTAAACACCTTTATTCACAAAATTCTACTGTATTTAGTTATTAGCTTTCTCGACCATATCTCAGGAACGGTACCAGATTTCGAAAAGAATTTTAATATGGTTAAAATATTGTACAACATATTCAAATTTTGTGTCTCTAGATAACATAGTGAAATCACAGTGAGGTTCCAAACATGATGAATTTTGGCTTTTACTAATGTTCATGTAGGGACTTTACTTCATATAGTTTTAAACTATTTTTTTAACTTGTAATTAATACATTTATATTACACTTACCAAGCTATAGTAACAACCAATGTAGTAAAGCAATCATAAACACAATATGAAATTTCATATCAAAATTTTCATTCAAGTGATGAATGAAGATGAATAGTGTAAAAGTTACGAGAAGGTTAAGCAACTCGGTTCATTCGTGGTTAGATCAAGATGAAGCATGCTACATTCTTTATGTTATGTAATTATTAAGCAGATAGTACGCCTACACGTTTCTGATTACGATCTATCCAAACTTTCGTCAGCGTTAAGATAGTATAAATGTCGCCGCTTTTTTAAGTTTTTTTGTCGCAATGTGCGGCGTACTGAATACCTCTATAATTTTTCTCATCTTCAATTACAAATGTGTACTAAATTTTGTATTAATCAACTGACACGTGTAGACTTGTTTAAGCAAAGACATTTCCATTAGTTAACTTTTAATATACGTTGGCAGCATAGAAAACTGGAATGCTTGGAGACATGACCCTCGCACAGTTGTCTCATTGTGACGTTTAATGTTTATACCAAGTTTGATGTATATAACACAGTATAGAAGCTATTAAAAAAATTGCGTCTGATTAGTTGGCAATATTGACAACTGGGTCGCAATATGACAATATTGCATTGTCATCTCAAATACGTGTGTGTGTGCAAGGTTTCAGATTGGTCGTATATGTATAAGTGAGTCAAAATTATCTTACAAATTTCGATCCCTGAAAATTATAATACGATGGCACATCTGACAACTCGAATCCTTGGGAGCATGTCACCCACAAATGTATTTTATGTAGGTTAATGCTTGTAAGAAAGCTTGGTACGAATATGTAGAACAGTATGGGAGAAATATAAAAAATGTGTTTTAAAAACGATGGCAACAATGACAACTGGATCGCAATCTCCGAGACCCAGAATATAAAAAATATTTTCGTCGGAAATAAGTATTTGTGCAAAGTTTCAAATCGATCGGATATGTGGAAGAGGGTCAAACTACCTTAAACTTTTTTGACGCCAGAATCATATAATTAGTTGGTAAGTTAACAACGGACGTGCTTGGGAACAGGACACACACATAATTTTTCTTTTATTCTGGTTTATGTTTGTACGAACTTTTGTACGCAAAAATAGAAGAGTACGCAAAAATAGAAGCAATTTGAAACAATGTATCTTTGCAAATAATGGAAATACTGACAAGTGGAGCGCATTCGCCGAAAAGGAATATAAAAATATTATATTGTCGTCGGTAATACTTGTGAGTGCAAAGTTTCAAATCGATTGAATATGTCAAAGTCGTCAATATTGACTTACAAATTCAACTTTAAAATACCAGTGAAACTAAATAAGCTTGTAAAAGGCGATAAATCTCCCCTGTAATAATTACAGCTCAATCTCTTTACTATCACATTCTTAAAAGATGTATAGTAATATCTTGGTCATACGCATAAGAATATTCGTATATGAAATATCCGGAGATCAGTTACGTAGATTTAGAAAGAAATGTATTTATGTTGGACCACAATTTCGCCTTGAGTCAAATATTAGAGACGAAATGGGAATACGATGGGACAGTTCGAAGTTGTTTATTGGTTTCAAGAAAGGTAACGTATCTCAGCGACATCATTAGCAAAATGCTGTTAGGGAATAATATGTCAGATTATTTCGAGATTCACTTTGGATTGAAAACAGTAAGAACTAACAGTCACTACTACTACTGGTTTGCTTTGCTTAAGAGTGTGCGTATTGGATAGTGAAAGACAAAGGGACTAAATTGAATAGACTGAATCAACTTTTTGTACACGCGGATGTTGTAGATTTAATAGGGGAAGATATAGAATATACAGAGTTACACCGATGGCTTAGTACAATCTTGCTATGAGATAGGTATACAGGTGAACGTAGATAAAACAAAACTTATGACAAAATTGAACCCCAGAGGATGAGATAATAATTAACAATAAAATCATAGTGAAAGTAAACAAAATTATATCCTAATAAGTAAATGTAACAATTAATAGCGAGGCCACTGAAGAGATAAAAACCCGCTAAGCATCGGGCAACACATGTTTCTGTTTAGCTCAGAAGCTTCTAACGTGGCGCATTTCATCAAGAAGCCTAAATTTAAAATTAAAATATGTCATTCTACCTGTAAAACGTAACGATTGCGATAGTTAGAGGACGATCCTGACAATTGAACATAAATCGCGTATGTTTGAAAAGTGTTTGAGAAAGATATGCGTGCGAAACGAAACTAGACGACCTGAGAAAAGACTGCATAGTGAAGCACTATATAGACTGTATGATTCCCCCAATGATACAAAATAATCAAATCTCGACGGCTAAAATAGGCAGGTCATGTAGCTTGGACGCGAAGAAACTACGCTTTTATTACATCGTACTTAGTAACCTGAATTTAAAGAGGCCGTAGGGAAGACTGAGTAGTCGTTGGGAGGAAAGCATTAGAAAGTATTTTTGACAGATAGATGTTCAAAACTCTCCAGGATGGAATTCAATGACGAACGGTCGTTACTGCGCCTATGCATTTGCGACTTCGGTTAGCTATGTGACCGGTGTCACACAGGACATGTATAAGTGACGCTGTCTCAGCGACTAAATGTTGATTTTTTAAGAAGGTATATCTCGTAGAAATAATTAACATGTTCGTAGAAATAATTATATATTATTGTTATGAACCTTACGCGCGAAGCTATTCTATGCGACAAGACTCTAATTTGCATCTTTCGACACGCATCTACTCCTTGTTCAGGGAGAGTGAAGGAGAGAACAACGCCAGTTTGGTGGTTATGCAATTGTCAAATATAAAATATTGGACCACTGGAGGATTGAATGCGGTCCAATATTTCATCCAGTGGTAAGACACTTGTTGACATTTTCACATACAAACACATATAGATCAGAACGTCCACGTGACATCAACAAATATAATATATCACTACAATCTCTGTGAAGTAATATATCTAGAAGCCAACATTTTTATGGAATTTTATTCGAATTTCTTCGTGTATTGGAATAAGATATTCAATTGAATTTGTTTTGTTGGTTGAATTTGAATTGTATTTATGTATGACCTGTGGAAAGGATTTGGGAAGGTATTGGCCAGGGTGCCACGCCGATTGTTTCTGGCAATGATATTTGCCTGATTGTTTCATTGGTTCTCAGTTGAATTGCTGTGATGAATAAACACATTGATTAAATAAAGAATTACATAGATTAACGTTATGATAGGAATATAATTTTCATATGTAAATAACAACGATCATTTCAAATTTGAGGAACGATCTTTATCAGATAGAGTAATTGGTTACCACGATCATTCCCAGGGATATTGAACAGTAAATGGTGAGTTCTAATACTACATTAAACTTTTGTTTTCGTATATATTGTTTGATAATATATGATAAAAAATTAAATTTACAAAAACGTCCCTCAGGGTTCAATTATATGAACAGCATTTAGGTACAAACACTTCAGCAATCATTGTAATTTCATACGATTAAATTGCAAAATGTGAACAACGATTTATTATTTAAACGGCTTGTTGTTTCATGTGTATTATATTCTTGGAACTTTGTTACGTGATACTCTTCATCTTTGTAAGATAAAATGAATTAGCACATACTATCACCCCATATGAAGGTGATAATACATATGCAGTTCTATATCGAGAAGGTTTAGTGTCAAATCTATAAAAATGATAATACAAAGTAATCTAGATAGACTATGTACAAGTAGTGATACCAGCAGAAGGAATCAATCTAATAATTTAAAAAATACATTTTTCTACATTGCTTTTGTTTTAGAGTACGCTAACGTATTGAGCTCAATGCTTCCTTGATATTTTAAAAAGGGGAATAGCTGTTTGTAATATTTGTATTTTTAGAGTGCCGTAACTTATGGCAATATTAAATAAAAGCAATTTATTGGAATTCTTAAATTTTATTCGAATCGCTTAATATACAGAATACAAATTATAAATTACACTCAGCAAATAAGCTTTTATTGATCATTCTGATATTCAGTTAAATCAAGATATTGACCTCTTTCAATGTCTGTAAACATATCATTATTCCTTCAAGAAGTTGGTAGAATTCTTAAGGAAAGTATTCTTTATACTCAGGTTAAACCATCTTTGAATATTATCTTGGAAGAGACTGAGATATCTTATTCATTTAAGAATAACTGAATTTGCCAACGGATACTGCAATTGCACTCATTCACACTAACTCCTTGAATTCTGAAACCTCATGATTCGTACCCAATACACCGTTATATTAATAGTGCCGAAATCCAGGATAGAACAGCGACATTTTGGGAATCCTAAGGAAAAGCTTATCATCACAGGGAATGCTCTTCTTCTGGACAGGAGCTGGAAGAACTTTTAATTTTTCTATGTCGCTGGTGATCAGTAATTTGAAGGGATAGTGTTGTTAACTGGTGATCTATTTACGATGTTTATTGTGAGTTACACCATATCGCATAAAGATATTAAAAGAACCCATTCCGTCAACCTACTGGAAGTATCTGAATTTGGAGACATGGACGAATCTAATAACTGTACTAACGTGTAAGATAAGGACTCCCGTTCAATTCATTGGAGCACTTGTAGTTGCTAGTAAAATATTGGCTGTGTCGGTGTCATTGAGGAAGAGTGCACTCATCAACATAAATTGAGGATAAGTCAGCAAATGAAAGTGTGTTGTGGGAACTTCAAGATTGCACGACTGAGACCATGCGTAACGACGATCTCAAAGCAAAAACTCTCAAGCTCGTACTGGGTGTTGCCTATATTCTTTCTCCCTTATCATCCAGAAACATATTTTGGAGAATGCGGAACTCTTGGAAAAGCGACTCCAGAACCAGCACTCGAACAACTTCAGGAACAGCAATGGAAGAATGTGAAACAACTCTAGCAGCAGCTGGTAAGCTTGTAGAACGGCATGAAACACGAAGTTAAAGGGGAAGCAAAGCTGTTGGGTGAGAAGATAAAAGGAGTGGACGACAAGCTGGAGGAATCTCAAAAGAAAGCCAAGGAGAAAATGGATGAAATTTATAGGAATATAGAAAAGATAGCAAGAATCTGTGAAGAGAATAAGGTGAAGTTGTTAAAATTATTGGAAAATGAACACTAAAGTGAAAAAGAAAACCTTGCAAATTTACACAATGGCAATTAAGATGGCTTTCGATGGTGTGTAAGAAAATTAAAGCTGTGGAAAGTACAATACAAGAAAATAGTAAGTCAATCAAATTGTTAGTCGGCGAGTGCGAAAGACTAGAAAACCAAGAGAGTGTTTGTGTCAGAGAGTAGCAGTGGCAGACGATGTCTCAATTACGTAAGGACAAGGTACATGCAATGAAGTAAATGGGAAAATTTCCTTGAACACCCCTCTAGTATCTGGGATTAGGTATCAAGTTGAAAGGTTACAAGGACGAATCGATAGGTTAGAATATACCAAATCTTGTGACGCATCTATAAGTAATTCATTAAGGATAATATTTGAAGAGAAGTAACTGCAAATATTTAAACGACGTGGGTGTGAAGAGGAAATCGCACATAGTAGGACGCCACTAAGGATGAATTCGGATGCAAGTTGTGGAGGAATCCGAATCCGAAATGTTCACCAAGATCGTCGATAAGGTCGCGTGGATTCAGAAGAAGAAGGCGGATCAAGTTCCTCAAGCAGATTCTGGTTGTTGACATTGGGAGTGGACGTTGCAGCCAAGAGTTCCACCTCCACGTAAAGAAGCACCTGATAGGAGACCACGACGCTCTATGTACAAAGTTGGATGGTCCTATCACAGTAGTGACGTCGAATTCGTCGCTGAGAGTAGTCATGCGTTAATGGGAGACTTTGAGAATTAAACTCCGACGTCACATCGCTTACATCTTTCTCAGCCGATAGAAACATAAACGTCTCCTCTGAGCTTCATACAATAATTCCAGCGAGAAATTTAGTTGGTGGGGATTCCCTGACACCATTATTTAGAAACTATCCCATTCGTCCTCTCTTTATTTATCTGACTAATTTATATGTAGACGACTAACTTGATTTAAAATTAGAATGAATTCGAGTAAGGCTTATTACACAGGAAATGTTTGTATTTTATAACACATCAGCAGATTCATCAGAAATATGCTGGTATATGACAACAACTTAACTTGATAGACACAACTTTCATCAGTAGATACTCAACAAATCCTGGAAATCAGTTGTCATTGAAACCACAGCCATTTTAGGAATTATTACAGCCATTTTTTAGGACTTGTTACAGCAAATGAGATAACTTGCTGATACAGCATTTTACAGTTCCTGTTATTTCAATTCTGAGCTTCTGAATGTGTTTCATTGCCCAATTGAAACACATTTTCTGAGTTTCCTGTATAAACAGTTTCATTAGCCAATGAAAAGCAATTTTCGTTATTTATAATCTTCTGGATAAAAGTGGACACATGAGGTGGAGAAAGTGTCTGAGAAGTACAGTCTTGGATGGTTGAAAAATGTCCAAATATAACATAAGAACAGAAAATATGTAGTTCGTGCAGCAAATAGCTATCGGAAATGCCGTGTCCATCATGTGTACTGGGGTTTGAATCCCATAACCTCGGAGCCAGTACAGTCGGTATATACAGTTTTAATTGTTATTAGTTTGTGATCATTGGGGTTGGAATCCCGAATACATGGAATTCAAAAGGCACTTCCTATAACTTGTGTGTAGGCCCTCAAAAAGTCTTACATTTGGGCTGATATGTGTAACATATTCAGTGGATGCTAATTGTGTAGTTTTTGAAGCTAAAAAGAGCTTCAAATTTCATGAGAAGTTCTCAACTCCTAGTAGCTTGTAGCTGCTAGCCTTTTAAAGTTATTTTTAGCTTAAGTTTACTGAGTTTCCTTACAGAAATATCATAAGTATAGGATTCGTTTTCTATGGGTTTGTATTTAAAAGTGTAGGACATTGCCCTTGATCTATTTGTTTTCTAGATAATCCTATACATGCAATTATCACATATATGTATCTGGGAAACAACATTACCGTATTAGTGCCTTACCTGCAGGACATATACTCCCATTAATCCTGCACTGCCTTGCTTTTGCTGTGCCAACTTAATATTTGGTACATGTGTAGAGGAATGTTGGGTCAATAAATTACAATTTTCATTATTTTCTGAGATGGCATGTTTTTAAATATTCAAGACCAAATGTCACTGTGAATGACCTTGAAACTATAGTCTGTCGTCAGAAGGCCATGTAGCGCATCAATAAAAGGATCTATTTCTTAGCTTTCCAAAGGGGTTTGATTTTTTATTTTAGTGCAATTAGGGAAAAGCTACAGTAATCTTACTGTATGTGAGTGTCTTTCATTTTCGTATCGAACATTTTGATTTTATTACATCTGTATCTTGTACAATTTCCAAAATAAAAATGTAAAAAAGACAGAGTTACTTACTTTGTCATATGTCCTACGTAGCAAATTTCATCCAAATCAAAACTGGCGAGGTCAAGAAAGTGATTGATCTGACCTGGAATGTCTCGATATGTGTTTCCTGTTACCAATAGATTTACAACATCAACGTACAAAAATACGTGTTCTTAATCTATGAATTGAGAGATAAGTCGTTATATACAATAGAAATAATATAAGTCCTAAGACAGAACCCTGAGGAACACCTCTCTTAATTTCAGCCAGTGAAGAATGGAAAACCTTGCTTCTCTCATCAGGAGTCCTAGAGATTTGTACTATCTGCCTTATACTACTCAAGTACATTAAAAGCCGATGATTTGATACAGCTCTGATTACATGCTGAAATAGTTTCGTTAATAACGTTAACTGATGCACGTTGTCAAATGCCTTTGAAAAATCTATAAATACACCTATAACATTTTGGTTCTTATTTAAGGTATCTGAGACTTTTTTAGAAAGTCAAACGGTGAAGTATCGATAGTTTTTGTTTTATCTGAAACCATTTTAACATAGGAAAGCAACTTGTGCGTATATAGAAAGTTATTTAAACGTGCCAATATTGAGTATTCAATATTTTTAAAATATTGACAAAATAAAAATGTCACGATAATTTTGTATATCTGTAATGTTTCCTTCCTTGTGTATAAGAATAACCTTAGCAATTTTTAGCCTACTTGGAAAATCCCCTGGCTCGAGATAGCTATTCATAAGATAGCAAAGTTGGTTTCCAATTAAATGTATAAATCTTTTATTAACAATATACGGAATTTCATCCAGACTTGATGAATTTGTATTTCACTGCATCTGAATATGAGTGTATCTCTCTTCAATTGTTACTGGAATTAGAAGCATACTATAAACTATTGAAATTTTCTGATTTTGATACCTGATTCAACGTTCTGCTAACACGGCCTTGGAAAATGTAGTCATGTGAAGAAAGTGATCATTCAATGCTAATTGTACTGGTGTAGAAATGTAAGCAAAATGCCAATACCATAATGGCATGTATCAATTTTACACTTCGCTACTGAACGAAATATATTAAACAAATTCTTAATATAGGTTAAAAACATAACTAATACGCTTCTATTAATGATCAATCAAAGCATGTAAAATAGTTTATAAGTATTGCAGAAGTTTAATACCATGGATCTTGAAGATTTAAATGACGCTGAAGGCCAGTTTATTACAGTACTATATACGTAATATTCTGTTCGTAGCCCATGTGATAATTTCGCTCACCTGTCAGGTTTGCATTTCTAAGTGCAAATCCTTTGACATTTTTATCATACATTAAAATAATTTAAAATGTGGACAATAGATTCTGGTTATTAAAAATAACGAGTTGTCTCAGGATGCAAGACGTGTTGCTGATACTTTTGCTATATTACTGAAGGCAAGGTGTGATACTTACCAAAAGCAATCATCAACCAAATTAGCCCAAGAAGAGGGATGAGAAAAATATTGACATTCGTACAATATATATACTTAACCGAAAACATTAGGAATGTAAACTACAAGTATTTAATGTACGTAAATCATACACAAGTATTGGTGAAGATTTCGGCGCTAAGAAGTAACAAGAAAATAAAACACTGGGTATTTCTCTGAAATTAATGTAACAAGAAACTAATACATAACTTCCGTTAGATGATATGATTTGATATTAAAACAATGTATGTTTCATTATCTTTCATTTTAATGTTTAAGAAATCCTGCACATTGGTCTTTATTAAATACATTAATTTAATTTACCGTATTTTTTTAAATACTCATTGTTGGCAACACTAGCGACCGTGCAAAACCAGCTAGAGCAGTATTTGCTAGAAAACGAAAGTTTGTAGGCAGTTGCAAATTTTGGAGTAGTATTCTTCGTTTTTGTGTCATAACAATCCACATGCACATAATGACACAGATACAGATAATAAACTGTATTCAGAACAAATAATACTTCCTTGTTATAAGCCATTTTCCACCTGGAGAATATATCGTAAAAAATGACGTCGTTAATATAATAAAACCTCATGTATATATTACCGCTCCGTATAAGATGTTTATAGTACACATTCTGCAATTTAAAACGCTTCAAGTGAAAACAACTTAGAATGGTTTGTCTTACATAAATGGTGCAAAATATATTCGTGTTTGATATGTGACACATCAACATTCACTGCGTAACGTTACACATGTGTACATAAATCCGTATCTATTATTAATGAAGTTATCCAAATCTTGAATTCGTTTTTCTCCAAAGAGCTTCAGTGTATTGTATCCGAGTTCCTCCTATGATCAAGGTAATCAAGGCAGTGATCAGAAAAAAAAATCCCATTGATCCTGTATCTGGTTAGTTAAAAAAATTAAGGGTACTAAAGCTCGTGCAATTGTAGCTTGGAAGATTATAGGTATATTTATCTTGATTTGTATGTAGTCTGGAAAATATGTGTAATATTGGGCACTTTAGTGATAACAGGAAGAAACTTTGTAGGTTGGTTTAACGTCCACTTAGAAGGATTTTTAAGATTGGTGGCATTTGGAATACTTTGTATTTTTTTAAAAAAAATGACGAACAACATATTAGTTTAGTCTCCAGTCGACGTTAAATGAGTACCTTCAAATGGGCTTGATTTACTTAGTTTCCTTTGTTGTTGCGGCAGAAAAAAATTAACTATTACCAGTGATTCAAAATATATTACTAGGGTTAGAGAAATACAAAAATGGCAGATATTGCCTATGTTACAGGGGGAAAGGTTAAAACTTTAGAAATTTTCGTTTTATAATACAAAGTATCGATTTTCAGGATCTAAAAGGTGAAAGGTGAAGGTGATCTAAGGTAAAAAATCAATCGCATGAACTCTATCAAGGGAGATTTACCTACTAAAGTTGTCCTAAATGTTATTTAACTTTCAGGGACACGCACTTGTAACATTTTTAAAGGACATCTAGACCGCCCTGTTGAATGTTTCCCTTCCTGCGAAGCTAGACATTGTATCACATTCGCCGAAGGAGGAAATGCATTTATCCTCACCCAGTTTTACGGCGATTTTAATTGCATCTATATATTTTTTTTTTTTTTTTTTTGCCATTTCCGAAGCCCATCGGCAAACGTTTAATTCTAAGCTTTTGGAAGGAACAGATGACAAAACTACAACGCATTCACAATTTCAATATTAAGTTTTTTGTAGCTGGAGGTAATACCATCCGAATTTTGTTGTCTCCATTTCCTCTTGGATACATGATGCCAGTCGATTTAAATTTGTTTCCATTGTGTTCTTCCCTCGAATTCCGCAGATCTTGCTTACAACTTTGGGAAAGATGAAGCCTATGTCTTTTCAATAAGAAATGAACCCAAATGTGAGTTGCTTTCGTCAACTCGTTGTCAATTTCGTAGAACACCCTTACTGGCTTTTCAAGACCACACTTAATTCGTTCTTCTCTTTTCTTTACAGTAGCAGTTCTGCTTTGATGGTTCTGTTATATTAAACATCGAAGACCACGTCTATCAGTCGAACAAAGCGGACACATTGCTGATTAATACATGACAAAGTAACGTCCTATAGTCAGCAAACTTTAAAGTTTCAGACCGAAACATGTTGACCGCAGCCTCACCAATATTAGCATATCAATTGCTTGTTGCATGTACGTTTCTCTTGTATTTGTTCTTCAAGACATCGTAGTATGTCGGACTTCGCTCTTTACTCATGTTACATTTCCGATAAAAATGTTGGATAAGGTTAATGTTCATAACGGAGTAATTCTTGTAAGTCTTTATCTCCGACTTTGCCGATTATATACATACTTGGAAACAAAATCTTGTTGCACCTAAATGATGGAAGTTCTTCATTTGTGCGTGATTTCACTTTTAGTGCAAGACAGCTAAACAGAGAAATATTATTTTTCCTAACCACAGCATCAAGAGACGCTGTTCGGACTATCAGACGTTGCTGGATTAACAATTTGCTTTCCTATAATCCAAGTTTCTGCATGTTTCTTTCAGAAGTAGGTATAATCGAATCGGCAACTTATCTGCTATCTAAAACAATTAGGTTTATCACGTGATTGGGAAAGGGATTCCCTATTCCACTCCTTGTGAATACGACAGATTTAACGTGGTTCTCAAATGTTGCCTGCTTGCTGCGTTTGACCTCACGTGGCGATTGTTCTTTTCCATTTCGATCGTCCTCTTTAGAACAGCAAGAAATTCTTTAGCAACTCGTGTCATTTCCAACTCTCTGATCCCTCTGCTAACAAATTATTGTGTTTGTAGCAAACGTCAATGGACATTTTGGAGAAAGCCTAGTGTGTCATCTGTACAATCATCGATTCATGGAAAACTCTTAGTTTCTGGTCCCTCAACACCAACATTACAACTGCACTGACAAAGCTCGAGGATAATAATGGTAGTCGAGAGTAAGAAACTCACAGCTGATAACAAAAGGATTTCACCTAGATCTATACCAGGTAAAAACCATGAACTCTGCAGAATCAACTCCCAAAATGCAGACTGCTTGCTTTCTTATCTTTTATCCTACCTCCACTCTTGGAGCGACTGAGGGGTGCAATCATCGTTTAATCACCAAACACAGTATCCGTAGAGATGAAGTTGGAAGAAAACGTATGTGGTTACATGACGTTCGTAAACTATTTTATTTACAGTGGTATGTCCACTGCTCCACTACTGGCAACGTGAACTTTAGTCAGGGCTAAGTCTATCCGTTGATGTTAATTAAGTTGTAGAGTAATTTTAGAAGTTGCACCTTCATGTTAAATCTTCCACATACAGCTATAAAAATAAGTTTGCGGTACGATTCGGTCCATGTAGGCTGTAAAACTGTCTTGAGAAGAGTTGATCCACGAAACAACAGGCGTTTGGGTGGGATTTACAATACAAAATGCATTTGTGAGGTGTCTTATCATGGCGATACACTTTGAGTTGTCAGGAAACAGTAAACAGATGTTCCTGTAGTTTCATTCGAATTTTGAGTATTATTCATTGCCCAAGACACGAACTCTTCTGTTAAGATTTGTTTTCTAGCTTGTCAGTAACTACGTTGTACGGTATCCCTGGACACGCGCACCGCATGCGGCATTGTATTGTCGACAATGAAGAGTAGAGCCTTGTGATTCGCCAATGTTGGTCTCTTAAGCTGCAGTGCCAGTTACACACGTTTCAACTGTTCCAAGTCGAGGTCCGTAATGATGCTCTGGCCTGGTGATAGCAGTTAGAAGTTCATCAGATGCAGAGCATGATCTTGTGCGGGTGTAGGTGAGACCTAGTTGTGTGAGATACAGGGTCCTGTGGTACCAATTTCTGGTACGCTTGGGAAACTCTTACATAGCTCACTTGTAGTCACTGGAGAACACTAGATCGAATATGTTTGTCTTTCATGGTCGATAAAGCAACGACAAATAAGCCGTAAGTCGTTGGTCCTTATTGGCTTTCTACAGTGTATGTGATATCTACTTCCTCAACTTGTATGCCATCCCTATGTGGTGTAGGAATCGCCACTACTTAAACTATAACTGCTCTGAGTGGGTGAAAGGCTTGTCTCTATCACGGTCAATTTTTCCACTCCAAAGCCTCGCGTTTTTCCAACATCTTACGCACTTGTTTCCGTATCCTTGATCAAATCTTTCCATGCGACATCAGGAGCGGCAAGAACATTTTTGTTTAACTTGTAGTTCGGGACCGCCGTAAACACTACTTTGGAAAACTGCAGCTCTCTGGCATGTATGCAAATATTTCCTTAGCAATTATATTGAATTTAAATAAACGGTATTGTTAACGTAGACTGTGTGTGCTGAGAATACTTTTTTAAATTGAACCTAAAGATAAGCAAACGTTATTAGTTTTTAGAGTTGATTTACTAGATATACATTTTACCCTACATTACTTTTCTTCACAACGAAGAGGTTGTAACTCTGAAAAGGTAAAATAATGTGTCCTAAAGAGACTAGCCGTTTTCTTCAGGTGCCATTTTACCGCCCCTCTACTCCCACACTTTCGGAGTATTTGTAATGCCTTTAATCTTGAAAATGCTTAGAGTGATGTCTATAACGTATGTACCAAATTTCATGCCTTTATCGCCAAAATGCACATGAGCAAATATCTGCAGACATCCTCTGGACTAATAACTTAATACGATGATCAGATAAGATTGAAAAGATCTAGATATCCTAATACGCAGCTTTGTCTTAAATATTAGTACTATATCAAACTTAGCAAAGTTTCAGCTCTGATAAAAAGCTAATATCTTCTAGTAGTGGACAGAATAGCTAATTGTTTTTTTAATGTAAAGCATAAGTCTAATGATTTTGTCGAACATTATAAGAGCAAATTTAATCGCTTCTGAGTTCATGTAGAAGCCAATATATGTAAAGCAAAATCGACGATATCTCAAGTTGTGTACTGTCCATTTTGGCAAATTATTTGTAACATTTAATACTTTTTATTATGTGGGAAATACACATATGGTGTTTCGAACAAGCCTCTGCAAACACCAACAGAAACACAATTCCTCATTTGAACTTACTCATACATCTTCGAATTAATTTCTCTCCTACGAAGACGACTAAAGAGCATCCAAGTCCTATCAAAAGAACAAGAAAACTTCCGCCAACATCCATCAATGTTAATTTACGTATTTTGCACGACGTTGGATAACTGGACTTGAGTAGGAGTGATCGTTGTATTGTTTGAAGTGAATCAACTATATATTCTTGCCGCCTGGCAATCAATCCAGAATCTATTAACCTACTCAAAAGTCTATCTACGTTTGCTATAAGAGGCGAACCTTTCGGGAAATTTAACACTAAATAATTAGATAGGGCTATTTCCTTCATTAAATGTAATTGTTCCAAGGTACTGTCATAAAGTAACCATACGTTGGTTAACCGACCACAATGAAGTATATCAGCCAACGATCCTATTATACCCCTCTTCAATAAATCATTATACTTGTCAGTGTCTGTAATCAACATATATCTGTCACTTATTCTGTCCAGCAAAGGGTCTCCATAATCTTTCAAATAGTCAGGCCAACCTTCATCAGTGGTACCCCACTGCAAACCAGAATCAAAAAAATTGTTGTAATGTATCAATAGGCTTCTGATAGATGGGAAATGTCAGGAATGAAACGAGATTACAATTATTTGCTGTGATCAGCATTAATGATGTAAAGGAAAACCATACTAGCAAATGTCGAATAGAAGAATTACCTGGATCTGTAGTTCCTAGACCGATAAGAATTCCTATTGAGCTGAGGAGTTGCATTGAAAACTCAAGATAGGGATTTTGTTTAAAAGATTTCTGAACGTGATATTGAAGAACAGAAAAGTAATAAAAAGACAATGTACAAAATATTACGAATACAATGATCATAAACCAAACCAGATTTGAGAGTGGAAATAATATAGACCATAAATGTTCTATACACCTAGGTCTTGGAGTAAAAAATCCAAGATATCCTTTGAGGTATGGTATACTTGTATCAAACTGAGACCTCCCCATTTTCGTCATATGATCTCCTGGTATAGCCATCTGATATTTCTCGGTTTTAATAGCTCCGTTATACGTTCTTCTAGATATGTTATCAGAATAATGTCCCCAAGGGACATCTGGTTCAGTTTCATGTACATTCCATGATATGTTGTATTTCCTTGATATCTGTTCACATATTTGGTAATCACTGCCATCTCGAGAATTTTCACTTACTACAGTTGAAGGTGGATAAGGAAACCACAATAAATTCAGTTGAATTCCTTCCAAATTTTCTAGTTTATCTTTCCAGAATTCAATATTACTATGAAATGATTTATTTTCCCAATTCAGAACAACATTTAGTGAATATGGCATCAAGAAGTCTCCTATTAGGGTTGTGAAAATGTTTATTTTGTTAGATGTATGAAGGGCAATTTATCTCGCGAATCCATGACATAGATATCTGGAAAAAATTGCATCCACTTTTGTTCAAACAGGAATTTGAGGCTCATGTGTTTGTTCATGATTATAAGAACGTATTTTCTTCTTACCCTTTGAGTTGACATATCCGATATAGATTTTAAAGATTTTAGAATTTCAGAAAGGTTTTCAGATAAAATAAAGAAAGTTTTGCATCCGTGATTCATTGTTTCAAGTTTAATATCATCAGATTTACTCTTACTTTTGTTGCTCTGGTGTAGTAAAATTATAGGTGAATACGGTTTTAAATTCCAACCCTGTTTTATTAAATACGATGAATATTCTTGATCTTCAAACAGTATTGTACAAATATTGTCATAAAAGTACTGAGCAATAAGAGATGTAAGAACGACGTTCCAATTGTCCTCCAGAATCTCAACCTGTATGGGAGAAACCAGCTTGGTGTTCACAATCCAAAACACAAATACTAGAAACGGCCTTGTCATGTTAGAGATGTCAAATCTGTAAAGAAATAAATAACAAACTATTAACAGCTAATAAAAAGGATTACTATCTTGACCAATCTAGTTAATTATGCTATTTCAATTCGATTTAAACAACGCTGTAGTTAATTTTACTTCTAGTACAACTCATGTTTATCTCTGATAATCCTCCTTCGAAGTTTTGCAATAGGTCTCTCAAACAGAACACCTTAAGAAACAATGCATGTCATATTTATAAAATTAACTTTGATTGTTTTGCATGAATAAACATTTAACACTACCTATTTCAATATTAAAAGGGAATATAATATTTTTACAAACAAATCACTTTTATAGTCGTTTAATGGAAATTTGATCGTCGTACATTCAGCAGAACAGAAGAAAGAATATTACAATATGTAAAGTTCTTTGCAGGAGGTACAGCCAACGAAGCTTGTAAATTCATAGTAATACTTTTAGTAGCGATAATAAGATGGAAATATGAAATGTATGTAGAGGGTGTAACCTGGTGGAAGTATCGTAGTAAAATGAAATACAAATAAGCTTAAGCGAAAGAAATATAGACATTATTTGAAATACATACAGTCGTCCTAGGTACATGAGGTACAAGGGTACAGAATGATGCTCAAAGGACTTAAAAATTAATCTTCTTTCAATGACCTAATCTGGTATTGTGGTATAATTAGCTATAATGCTAACTAATTAATATACATCTTCTCATAATGTATACATCTGCTTATTATGTGAGAATTTACAATCCTTTCTCACGAAAAGGTGTTGTCAGAACAATTTTGATATCTTGTTAATTCTAGAGTGTAGTGCCTATTTGCCGTCGTGTAGTAGTTAACGAGTTTTGCGTTCTATCCAATGCTTATGAGTTCGATAACCAAAATTCGTTTTTATTTCTTTAATATATTTTTAATCAAATACTGAAACATATTTAGAAAATCACATTTGTTCTTCACCCATAAGTAATCATTCTAATTATAATTAAAATGAAGTGTATTTCAGCTTGAAAATTAATGGCTTGAAACACGATAATGTTATTCATAAAGTTTCGGAGTCTCTAAAAAGAAGCTCAAATTAGTCATAGAGTTTCTTTCTTTTGATAAATAATGTATTACTTTTTATTTATTCACACATAAATTTAAGGCAAATGAAAAAAATCTTCTTAAACACTAAGCATGTCGCGAAAACATATTTCTAATATCTGGAATGGAGCTCGAACTTGGGATCTTCAGTTTGTTTGTAGTCGGTAATTTTATCGACTGCTCTATCGTGCCACTTCTAACTATCTTCTGTTTTACTAGACCTTTCATGTTACCAAGAAAATTTCTTTAGTAAATGCACTGAAACAGGCTGAAATTCGAAACTGTGAAAGCTCATTGATACTGTTTTCTAGAGCTATGAAGCTGTTACGTTGATCTCTTGTGAAGCGAACCTCTTCTGGAAAATCATAATGATGTATACACTGCTAAGGTTGGTAATATTATGCGTTTTTGATCTTTGTATTGTGTATAACGAAAAAAGACTGCTTGTTTAACTGATCTTCGGGAAACGGGCTAAAGTTTCGAAATTGTATAAAAAGTTGGAAAACACAAAAGGAAGGAAATGAGAGGCAACAAAGAGTACAGTAAGTACAAACAAAGAGAAGGTACTAAAAAAATTGTGAAAACGCGGCGTTCCAGTTAGTAGTCCAACAGGAAACATCACTGTTAGTTTATCAGTGTAAGGAAAGACCAAGATTAGTTTAAACTTGGTTTAAACTAACGTATTATCTTGGAAATTGCCGATCAGTTCGTTTGAGAAATGTCATCGACCCGTACACATGTCATCAAACAGTAAAGTACACATCCTTCATATATTTAACACAAGATCAATAAGGTTCCCAGTTTGGAATTAAAGTCGACATAAAATCCTTTATTCCAGAAACTGTTTCTCATAATACCTAATGACTAGTAAAATGTACAGGTATTTCGTTTAACAGAAGAACTCGTGGAATAATCGGTAGAGTGACGGATAACAAACAAATCTGAAGAATGTGAGTTCGACTGAAGATTGAAATCGTTTCTAGCTATAGGCTCGATGTTGGTATAACTAAGTTTTAAAACAAGGTTTGTAGCAGATTTGTCTTGATATGTTTCTAGCACGTTTTGCGTGCAAAGTTCCTCAAGTACGTATATTATTAGAAATCCGTATTTGACGCCTTTCATATCCTAGGCGAAGAGTAGATTTCTTAACGCACAGCTAGAGATGATTTTTTCAGAGAGGAGATATCCCAATCATCCACCTTGAAAGTCGAGCCCTGAACTGCACTATAACGTAAAAATAGGATACTTTTGTTGCCTAAGGTCAAGGTAGCTCTTAATCCAGCTATAATAAAACAGGTGACCCTAAAATGAACTTCGTACGAGTATTCACCTGTGATGTGTTAGGAACGACATTTGTACAAATTGAGGGATGAATTTTGGATTGGTCATAATTATCTATATATTTGATAAAATAATAATTTTCTTAACGTTTAGTATGATTTTTAAAAAGCAAGTTTACTTGCTTTTTATATTTAATTAACTTTAAGAATCTTGGGTACATGTAGCGCCCACTGCAAATTCTATAAAAATGAAAATTTCGGGTTATGGTCATCTTGGTTTTCAGAATTTATTTTTTAAAACATTTAAGAATTCTTAGAGGTGTTGAGAGACTCTAGATAAGTATTCTAACGATTTTTCACAGGAAGAAATTTTGAACTACGACCATATTGGATTATGTAATTCACGAATTTTATTTCAGAGGCCAACTCAGTGACCTCTGAAATTTGTAAATATGAAATTACATAAAATCATATATTTTAAAATGTTTTTTCTCAAGTTTCCGCAATCCTAGATTTCCGAAACGTAATTTGTCAGTTCAGAATAATACACAGCGACCTTTGAAAGTCCTGAGATATGAATTTAAAGAAAATTAAGTACGATTTTTTTAAAAAAAATAATGCATCGTGCTGCTACCGCTTAAATTTAGATAGTATTTCTTTTTTACTTAAACATCGATCTGAAATCTTTGGAGTTCCTATGTATTAAATTTCACTAAAGGTTGTCAGGCTTCAAAATGGAAACATTTAGAGTCACACTGTTTAAAGTTGTAACTGAAGGCGACATATTGACTTTCATAATTCAAACATTTCAACTTCCAAAACAATTTTAGTATATTTTGGAATTCACAAATTGAAATTTCACTTTGATCAGATATATAAGAATTGAAGTTTTGATCTGACTCCATCTTGCGTTTTTCTTTGGCTTCATGCTAGAATGAGAGGTTCCTGAGCACAACCGACGTAGATAAATTGAAGAGCGTACGCTTGCCGTGTGAAGGGTTCTCAGCTCAAGACTTTCCCATGTCAACATTTTCTTTTATTCTTTATCTAGTAATGCGCCAATGATATGTGCTACAATTATGTTTTTGACATGTAAATGAGTGCTAGTGTTCTCTAGCTTTTTTCTTTCATTCATAGTCTTCCTTTATTAAAAATATGCTAATTTACATATTTAGAAGATTTTTTGTTGTATGTTTACATGAAAGCAGAGACAGTATAAAAAAGTAAACATTTGGATTCCATGTGTAGAAATAACATCAATAATAATTAATATAAACGATAACAGGAAATATTATTATTCTCGAAGTATAATGCACATACAACCTCTGACAATAAAGTTCAGTGAATTATCAGGAATATTGAAAGTAGATGAATTTAAAAATGTCTGTACTGTCCTTCGAAGTAGTCCTCTTCCATGGCTATGCACTGTTGAAGAAGTACGGCTGTACATGTCCTGGAAACTTTTAGGAAAAGTTTATTTCGGGAGGGTGTTTAAGAACCTCGTCACGTTCCGTTGGATGTCCGCAATATACTCAAATCTGGTAGCTTTTAAATCAATTTAGAGACGTGGGAAGAGAAAGAAAGAAGAGACAACATCCTTATGACACTGTATCCTTAGATATGTTAAGGACGTCTCAATGGCGTACATTATATTAAAGGATGAAATTGTTGAAACAATCAAGAAATCACTCAAATCCGAATTAAATTAAATTTTCATCGAATTTATTTATAGCCTTTAAGCATCTACGGCTCACGCCAGGCTACGGAACGGAAGCAGTTAGCAAGAGCTTTATTTGATGTACCATTTCAGCATTTACCTGGTGAGAGCGAGGTAAAATCTGGAAAAACCTCAGTCAGGATGATCGACTGCTGGTATCGAATGGATGACCTTAAATACGAAGAGACCGTTTCCTAACGGACCAGAAAGGTATCCAAGCCTAACACTCTTACATCTGGGTGTTACTGGTATCTCTTAAATGGTTATTTCACAACATGTAAATTTAACTTCTTTGTTATTATAGTTTCTCCACAAATAGGGCCTAAAGCCTAAACTATCTAAGCAAAGTATCTTTGAAACGCTATGTACTGGAATCACCGGTCTTGGCTTAGCGTTCTCGTGGAGTAATATAAGACCGTTTGTCTGCGAAGCGAAAGGTCCGCAGCTCGAGCCCTGGTCGTGTCAACAATTTCTTTTTAACTTTTCTGTAGTGCATGCTCAAAGGTTATTTGTTTGCAGTACACTTTTGACTTTTAAAATAAATGTTAATGTTCTGTATCTCTTTTTTATTTCTACTCTTTTCGCTTCAATTATCTAAAATCAGCTAATTTTCATGGTGCAGTGGTTTTGAATTTAATGTCTGAAAGCGTTTAAGGATAGGACCATAATGTAGTTCATTGAAAATCTAGAAACACTTTGCAAATAATAATGAATAAATGGTTGCATTACGTTTGCAGAATTAATATGATTACAGTTAATTCCGCACATGAAACGCAACCGCCTTTTATTCTTATTTCCATATTATTTCCGTTATTTATGGAAACCTAAAACTTCACTATGTAACTTAGCAGGTTGTAAACATGAAGGAAAACAATTACGAATGAAAAAATGTAAAAGCTACAAAAATATTATCTTAACATGTGAGTTACCGCAGATGTAATAGAGAGTATACGCGGGTATACGTCGTATACCCACCTCAATTTTTAGGCATTACCGAATACTCACCTAACATTAATGAAATATACCGGTATATGCGAAAGAGTTCATTACAACAAGCGAATCATATACCCGCCTAAAATTTTGGCATTACATCTCCGAGTATAACACATAACATTTGCAAGTGAACTACAGGAAATGTAAAGAACATTGACATGACTAGGACTTAGCCACGAAACTTTCGCACGGCAAGAAGCCCCTCTTCCATTACTCCTCGAGGGCCGTGATGCCAACACCAAACGGTTCGAAGATATCCTACACTGAGATATTAGACTCAACGCTCTATTTCTGGTAAAACTATAACAGCTCAGCCGCTAATTTATGCTTTTCAAATTACATTAGAAAAGGAACCAAGTCCCAGCTAAGATAAGAGTATAAGGTTTAAATACCTTCGTTGTGAGCTACTGTCGCACGGCCCTTCAAATCTGAAAGTTTATGTCGTTGCGGGGGATACAAGAGATGTTTTTAGTTTACAAAATTTATACTAAGCTTACCTTTGCAAAATGATTTCGTTTAATAAGGCGTGGAAAAGAAGAATTTCCTCTCTATCATTTAGAAATGGAAGACTCTATGTTCGCCAAATTTACTCCGCGATCTAAGTTTCCATATATTTCCTTTCAATTCCATTACATACCAAATAATAATGAAAGATATTTACTCTTTCTCCAGCATGTACTAGAGAACAGATGGAAGGGCTTTCCTAAACAATCAGAGATTTACTTTCCTAACTCGTAACGAAAGAAAGACACACAGGAAAGGGTTCCTGAAGTTAAGAATTACATTCGTTATTCAGTTCAAAATCAGTCCATGGTAATAACGTTCGCTGCTAACCACAAAATGTCAATTTTGAACTTTTGAACGGGAAAGCAATCAAGCGTTCTTAGATATATTAATCGAAACACTGGAATTATTTATTTAAAGTACAAATTTAACTTAATGTTCACCATTGAAATATCAGCTTTGCACTTTCTTCAAGACTTATTAGCTACAAACGCTTGGAAAAAATATTATAATAACTGTGTAGATAAGCTATTCATTAAGACTGTGTATTATTTGCAAGCCTATAATCTTGAATTTAGACAAATATTTTGCTATAACGATAAATCGAGTTTGTTTCAGTCTCTGTTTTTCTTTAACTATTTATAGCCAGTGATTAGATGGGACTAACCAATTACATCTAATAAATAAGGTAACATTAATTTTAAGTTTGAACGTTGAATTTGCGTGTTAATAATACAGATGAATACAGTAGTAGTACGTAAAGCACAGTATTGGATTTCTCGAAAGGTGAATTATTAATGCCTTACCTTGAAATCAGAACTATATAATTTCAGCAACACGTGTTGTTAGCAGAATTCATTCTTGACGTAACTGTGACGCCAAATTACAAATCATCTCATTTATGTCAACGACCTAACAACTAAAGTTTGGAGAAATAGAAGTAGTAATTTACTTCAATCACGCATTAACTTAATATACACTTTATTTGGCATATTATTGCCCTTGTCTCCAATTTTTTTTACAACGTATGTGTTAATATATGTGAATGTTGTTGAAGATTTGCACGCTGAGCAGAGGTAGATCTGTCCGGAAATTTCTTGTTTAAAAAAACTTATGTTGCTTATCATTATCTACCATAGGATGATTATGTCCTCAGGCCGATGGAGGATAGCCATTACTTAAAGTAGATTCAATGTAGCAATATACATCCTGACGGGATAGCAAAGGAGAATTGCGGCATCCTTTCGTAAACGTTTCACAACAAACGAAAATCTGCATCAAACTTGACAAGGGAAATTTGTAGACCTTCCTAAGGTTTAACAGATATACTAGTTAGACATTAAGAAATGTTTAACTAAATTAAACTTCATGGCAACTTTCGCAAATATACCAAGATATAAAGGGTTTTAGTACTAGTCGACCTCTGCTATAGATGTATGAATGCCATAAATAAATCTTTTCATGTCATGTCAATCACTTAATTTTGTAATTAACTTGCAAGTTTCAATCAACGGAAATGAGATTGCAAATATGAAAATTTCTAAACTCCAAAGAGATGAATTCAGAATTATGTTCAAAAATGTGAAATGAATAGATATAAATTCTTTCTTACCGATTGGTTAACAATGACATTTAGAATTTTTGAACAAAATGTTACTATCGTCATTCCGCAAGCCAATGACGCGACAGTTTGAAAATTAACAAAAAGAAAGCGCGTGGTCACATGTTCATGTTGAAACCTACCCAGGTTACCCTTTACGGAAGTCTGCTTCATTAAGTATAGATGGAAATTAATTAAATTAAATTAAAATTGTACTATATATACCTTTTACACTGGTAGTTTATTACAAATTTGTCTAAAAACTAAGCATTTCTGCAGCAATTCAAAACGATAGACTATCCACAAAATGGAGAACGAAATGTCACATTCTCAAAAACTCAATTCCGTGGCTGGAGTCCTGCCTTAATTTATAATTTTCTAGTAATGATTCGGTTTTTGACTCTCTCAGGACTATTAATCAATTCGATCAAACTGTAGTTACTAATAGCACAGGTACACATCAACTGAATCTTTAAACAATAACAATACCGATTTTTGAACTTTGAAGGAGAAGAAGTATAAAATTTTCAAACTTTGATCTTTACCGGTTCAAGTTATAAAGCACATTTAATATCTCAATGCTTTCTTAACATGTAGTCAGTATCCTTTCAAAAATAAAGTCCTTGATTCTAGAATGAAAAGAAAATTCAAAGGGGGATCCCAGCAAGCCAGATGACGTCGGTATTTAGTCGGGACTGACGTCTCGTTTTGAAAAAACCGACAAGGAACTGACGTCTTCAGGCGGCTGTTGCATAGGGTTATGCCGCAATGCCGACCCCGACGGGGGCCTGTGCGGGTCGGCATTTGCCTTGCTTGTATCATTTTTTAAAGATTACCGAAAATCGATAAAAAGTTATTAAATTTCAACTTGAAGCAATTATTTACTGATTCAATAGATAAAATTTGTGCCTTTGTCGCACGCTGGCGTTAGTGCATTCTACTACCGGGGAAGGGGGCTTTGTAGAAAAATAATCCTATAGCTATTTTGGTGATTTTCATAAATAATAATCTGCAGGCATATTTATAGAATGAGCCTTGTGCCATAGCCATTATATGGATAATAGTCTTTATTGTGCAAATTATCTTCACAAATTTAATAACGATACAACGAATATGACCATAATTATTATTGACAATTAGTATAGAAATTCAATTCTATTATCATTGCTATTATTCACTACTGACTACATTATATTCCTACAGATATCGCCTGCGAAGCTAAAACAAAAGCGGAAGCTGTAATTGACTAGTTTATTTTCACAATAGCGCATGTCCAGTAACGGAAATGTTACATGCGGCGTTAAAATATATATTCCTCTGGAACGGCGAGCATTAAGATATTGTGAATTTATCTAATATTTTAAATAGAGATACTGGCAATATTGTCCGAGAATATTCGTGTTGTGTGACCATTACCAAAATAAATTTCGACATGTTTAATTTGGACATGTTCCCTTTTAAGAGCAACTTGTGGACATGTTACCTTTTGATATAAACAAGGAAAGATCCTCGAAGAAGACACAAAACATGTAACGAGAAATTGTTTATTGAGCAGTCGTATGCATGGAAATGGGAAACCTCCCGAACGATAAGAAACCGTGAAACAACCACGAATGGTAAATATAACAAAATGCCAGTTACTACAAAATATATAATAAACAAAATGTCAGACATGAAAAAGTCGGTCAAGTGTCTTAAAGATTTCACAAGTAATGTTTTTGTTGAAAAAGAAACATAAACTTGTATAGAAACACTAATAATCGTGGTAGTCCTAAGATTCTCGTTGGAATTTCAAAATTAAAAATGGTTTGCTTGGTCCTTATTTTGCTGTAGTGCCCTTCCAAATCATTTACATTATACATCTCTCAGTCTTTCACTAGCTTCTTCACAGATCCACATTCGTCATAACTACCCTCATACTCTTCACCCCTCTTTATCTCTACTTGTTTTTCAATATTTATTCTACTATGTAGAATACCTCCTCATCTGGTACACAATTAGATTCACGAACAGGGAGCGTTATTTGGATCTAGTTTCCATTTACAGGCACTTCATTTTACAGCCACAACATAGCAGTCCCTATATTGGCAATCAAATACCCTAATTAAGAACAACTGACCGTTCGGATAGAAGACAGACTACTTATTCAAAGGAATGCACAAGTGTGCAATTTATCCTACCTATTGATGTGTGCATACTTTGACTCAACAAGGCGTTAGTATCAACACTGTACTCACTCATTACTATACTTCAATAGTTTATTTCTAAAAAGGATATATCAGATTTATCTAATACAACTAGTAAAACATTTTGAAGTTCTCTATGAATAAAACTTAATTTTTAACACAATATCTCGAATAGAGGACTATTCAGACTTGTTGATCTAATAACTAGTTTAAAATTAGCAGTGCAAGTGTAACCTGAAGAACACAAGTGAATCATAAAATGAAATAAAAATAAGTCTCGTTTCTTAATATGTGTGTAATTTTTCAGAATATTTCCGTCTGTTCTAACCTTGAATTTACTCGGAAAGGAAAGCGTAATATTTGAAAAACACATTACTAGAGAGAACTGTAATTAACTACGTATATGATTGCATGTGCTAAATACTTACATAGCAGTGGTGCTTGTTATAGAAATGTAATTTCAACAATATCCCCCAAGTGTATTTGGGGGATGAGAAGTGTTTTAATTTCAGAACTTTACGTAAGAAGAACGAACACAGAGTGACAAACGTTGATTACAACTATACTCTTTTGTACTTCTACTGACTTGTATCGAGTGGCATGTAATATTTAGATATTGTGTGCATGTGCACGAATGTTTTCAAATTATTCGACATTTTCATTATTTACGTGACTGTCATTGACAAACAAATGAGATCAATGCTAGATATTGAAGTAATGTGCAATTAGGTCACACCATAATAACCTTTACCGTTAGACATAATTTTAAATGACTTTCAGTGCATTATGAAATGCTCTAAATAATATAATAACTTCATTATGTTGCAGAAAAGTAGCTGGTAAATAGCGTATATTAACACGAGTCTGCATCTTCATTAGCAGTAACGTTTATATTAGTAGGCCTAAGACAGATAAGGATACTCTTATTAGCAGGATATTAAAACATGAATAAACGGTTGAAAGGACTGAATAAAGGTTTTGACAGTACAACTATTGAGGGCTAAATAGTGATCAAAAAGACGCTATTATAGATAAACTAATCATTATCACTAATATTATTGTAGGTTATATCAAGTGGCAGAAGTTCATTTGGTACAACTTTCGCTTAGCAATCGGAAAGACCTGGCAACGATCCAGCAGCCGCCAATCCTGACTTTATCCAGAATATGTCCTGTCACACCAGGCAGTTGCAAGGATGGTTCCTAGAAACTAGGTTATGACAGACTACCTTTCAACATCCACTACCCCATCCTACGTGAGACTGAGACGCCCATAAACCATTAATAAATTCTAATTCACTGGTGGACGTGAAATTTATCTTTTCAAAAAGTGATTATTCTCATTGATGGACAATGTGATTTTACTGTCTTGTCCAACGGCTGTACACGCCAAAGAAAGAAGATTATAATAAAAAAAGTTTATCGGTCGCTTGGTCCATAAAACCTATTTAACTATGGTCTTCAGACATCATTCACTCATGTCGGAATGGACTAGGAGAAAGGATCGAGAAGGTATCGACCAGGGCCTTACTTAAGTACTATCATGGTATTCACCTGCTAAAACTTGATGAATTCTGGGATACGTCAGTCAGAATGGTGATCCACGGGCTTCTCAACAGCGTGCCTGTGCCCGTGAAGGATTCGAAGTCCGCAACCTACAGGTCTGAACTACATGGGACAGGTTATTGGTACTTATAATATCTCAATATGAGTGTGGTTGGAAATAAAACAACGTTGAAATTCGGAAAGTTGCAGCTTCAAATCTCGAAATTGTGTTCCTGACTGTGTTTCGTGTTATTCCATATTTCTTGACGTCAAATGCTGACTTGGTACCTTATTTAAGACCAAGGTCGTTGCTCTCCTACGTTTGTTCACGGTGTTTATGACTGGTGTTGTACTTGTTCACCTTCAATGTAACAACGGCGTACGTCTTATGTTTGATAACATATATATATATAAATCACAGCCATATTCAATCCACTAGTGGATGAGGCCTCTCCCTGAAGGGAGGAGTTGGTCTACTGCTCCCACGCTGACCAGACGGGTTGGGGTATATATACAAACAGTCCCAAAAACTCGGCACTCGATAACCCAGCAGTCCGGATAACAAGGCCACACCCTGACAGGGCGAAAAAAAGGTATTTTTCTGAGGTCTGTCTTTCCAGGTAAATTTCTGTAAACTGTGTATTCATTAATTTTCATTTTCATGTAGTAAAAGCCTTCATCAAGTACTTACTTTTCCTTTGTTTAAGGGTATTTGGGCAGTTTATTCTCTGTTGTCTTCTCAAGCAAACAATACATACAAGTACAGTACTGTATTTTCTGAGGAAACACTCATACGTATTCTTTTTTTAACCACATTTCCGATAACCCGGCATTTTCACAAACACGGTCACCCTTCGGTCCACATTAGGCCGAGTTTTGGGGACTCTACTGTATACGATAGGTTAACCAAATAACGCTACCTGAAGAGCATATCTGATGTAACTAGTAAATCATTGTAGTTATAGTTCCACAACTGCTTGTGTAGAAACGTGATTACGTTCCCACATAGCAGCGCAGTTATATAAAGATTGATGTCCAATGAGGGTGGAAAAAATACGAAACAAATCGTTGCATATTGTCATTATTAGCAGCCCTCTTAGTTGAATGGAAACTTGTCCACACACTTTACATTACCATGTTTCCCTTGTAAACTAAAGCAACGAAGTGAAGATACTCAGGCACTTTGGTGACAAAAAATAGGCCTATATATACCACATATAGTATGAAATTAATTCGGTTAGTGGAAAAAATCTTAGAAAATAACGTTTGGTATAAGATAAATTCAGAAACGCCACTAAATTTTTGTGTAATGTAGAATACACAAACAAGATATAAATGTGCAAGTTACAAAGACATGCATTGTGCTGTTTTAATATATTCGCTGTAGCGTTATTAGGGCACACCACAGATGATCAATATTACCACTTCATTTTCTTCCATATTACAAAACGTTCGGTGCTTTCTTGTGCTTTCAAAACAACAAGGCATTCGACTCTTTTGATATAGGTATCACTTTTAGAGATAATGACTCACAATCAATGTGAAATTTAGTAAAATGTTCTCACATGATTTAACAACGACCTTCTTTGTCGAGATCACAGCTCTAAGTGTGCGTCATGACACCTCTCCTATGATCACTAGCTCACCTATTTTTTTTTAAGTTGTACTAGAGGACATCTGCCTACATTTTCGTAATTCTGAATTTCTGCCACCTGTTCTTGTTTCCAAAATACCAACGGTGGCGTTAAAGAGCTCACTGAACTGACTAAACAGACAAACTTGGAGAGGTGATTCCTATCATCAAAACAAAAAGATACTACAGGTGCTGAAAATTAAAACGGTGTCGTACCAAATGACGTGCCATATCTCTATAAATGCTCTAGAAGCAAATCATACTCAAGATAGTACCCAATACAAGAATTTAAGCTTTGCCTTGGATTAAAGATATGGTAGGTAATGATGTTTATTTACATCCAATTTAACTAAGAATTGCTCAAATTTGTTATCTATAAAATTTATGGAAGGCTAATTATACCCCATCTATCCAAATAATAGGATTCTGCATTAGTGATTAATTCGTTAGTAATTAAGTACAAATAAGAAATAAATCACTTATTCCCTAAGAACACTAACACTTCCTCCCTTTAAATAAAGTAAAATGCAATAAAAATAATTAAGATAAATAAGACTACATTCCACACATTGTTGATAATCTATTAATCCACATATTGTTGATGATAATATAAGAAATCAACCAACCACAAAATCCCAAATTGCAACTAAAATAACCTATTATCACTCAAGACGACAAGGAGATTATCTATAATTCACATTTATTCAAGTAAATTACATATAACTAAAACTCAATGTCTGATCAATGCTTATCCCGCAAAATGGTCCACTGATAAAGCAATTAGTAACTGAAAACAAGATCCTAAAAATTACATTAAAATGGATCTCAACCTGTATCCACAGCTAAACCTCGTACAACAATCGGATAGCATCGGTTATACATATTGTAAATGTTTGTGGTATTGGACTACAGGTATGTTAAATGATTCCCCATTGTTATTGGAGTTATTATGGTGAAATACGATAAAAATTAGAAAAGAAGAAAAATAGCATTAACTTCATAGGCGATCGAACTTAAATACTTCCCTGCTTTCGTCTATTTATAGCATTGTTTGGTAATCTCATTACTTTTCTGTATAAATTGAATAAAAAAAATCCGTGGTTATGTGTAGAAAGTTGAATAAGGGTCCAAATTTTTGCATGTTCTCTAAAATTGTGACTTACGAACTTAATGAACATTTTTTTGAGAGCTTGTGAAATGTTCTTAGCATAGTCATGAGTTCTATTCTTGAAAGAGGTCAATAACTGCTGCAAGATTTATGTCGGAAAAGAAGCAAATGTATATATGTGGTTAATCATTGATAAAATATATTTTATATATCATTTTAGTGATAGTGGTATTTATAGTCACTTAATCGAACAGAGTTTGGTGTAACATTTATTATACAACAAAACACAACGCCTGTTTTCTTCAAACATATTCATGTTATCCTAGAATAAATCTCCAGACGGCGCAGAAGTGGTTTCTTCTAGTAGTCTATTTTTCATATTTATTTTGCTGGAAGGAAATTGTGATTTCTTTTACTTGTAATATTTTTTTATGTTTGGTGCCGATGTTTGGGAAATATTATCTCCGTTGAAACTGCGCAGAATCAGTCCACCATATTGATAGTACTTTCTGCTTCTAAGTTACAAATGTAGCCCAGTTCTAGTGAACGTAGGTACATTTTCTAAGTTATTTGTTTCTTGTTTCATATTGTAGTATTTTCCCATTGGCTGACATTGTTTTGCTTTTAACAGTCACGTGAGCGTATATCGTTTCTTCCGTTATACAAAACGGGGTTAAAATCTTAAGTAACTTTTATATTTTATTTCCATTAACCAAATGGAAAACCATTAAGCTCAAAATGGAATCTGACTTTTAACGCAATCGATTAGTTTCATTAAACCATTTTCATTCGTTTCTTTCATATTTGAATCATGATTCATCGCGGTTATGACAGAGTGGAAATTTACTAAAATAAAATAGATTTATCATCTCCTGTTCTTTTTAAACGAATTCAGCTATTTTTTTACATCGAACGAATGTTCTGAAAATGGGACAGCAGAATAAAAGGTAAGTACTTCATAAAAAATATATTATATGAAACTCTTCTTTTCTTATCTAAAATATGTAAACATTTCTTTTTTGGTTTTTACATTTACTTTAATATCTAAAATGTTTTATTTAACATTATTAGGAGCGTTTTTTTAAACAAATATCTATATTGTATTATTGCTTGTAAATTTATAACAAAAATGTTGATAAATGTCAATTTTTTATAGATTTAGGTAAGTACTTCAATGAGTCAGAAGTCCTTTCAAAGAAGTAGATGAACGCAATAAATTCTTAGTTTCACATAAAAGTAGTTTGTAGTGCTTCTGGAATATATGTCATAAAATTAATGGAAAATATTTATGTATTGGAATAATAGGTTTAGGTTGCAAGGCAAAGTGCTTTTAGAAGATTAATTTAACTGAAATGGTCTTAATTTATTTTACATCAATATTTTTAGGCACAAATTAATGATATAAAATAGTCAGAGCTGAATATTCACATTGCATATGAAAATACTCGTGCAAGAACCTGATAATTTCATTTTGTAAATATTTTTAGGAAATGTTATAAACTCGATAAAGCAATAATGGATGGTTGGCGCATTTAAAAAATACTATTGTTATTTGTTTAAAAGGTCAGACATTGTTATAGAAATCAAAACTTTCTTATTTGTTGCTATACGGAATATTTTATCATGGAGTTGTCTTGTTTTTTATTTTCCCAACATATCTACTTTTCTACATTAACACAAACCAGCAGTAAATATCTTAAGAATATGAGATGAAACGAACAATAAACTTTAAGTACTCGGAGAATATAGTTATTTTATTTCAACAATACAATAGTTTGCTAAATCATTTACATAAAAATATTGTTGCTTTGAATTCAACAGTTATTTTGAGCATCATTGGTATCAGTGTCGTCAGAAAAATCGCCCAGTCTAGAGCATATTAGTTCTGTTCCATCTTGATCAATTGGTTTTGCAGTTTTCTCTCCCAATTCCTTATTCATCACCTAGACTACCATCATCTTCTTTATTACCTAGACTAACGTCCCATACATTTTCTCCTCTCTTGGCATCTGACTCCTTTTGTAGCTTAATTTCAACCAATTTTGATTGGAAATTACCTTAGTGTTCCACTTCCTCTCTGCATTTCAAGTGATGAAACACAGTGAACAATTCTATATTAATGCATTGGTACAACTTAGGCAATTACAATAATCCAATCTAAATAAAAGGATTCTGCATTAGTAATTGATTCATTAGTAATTAAGTACAAATAAGAAATAAATCACTTATTCCTTAGAACACTAATACTTCCTCATTTAAATAAAGTAAAATGCAATAAATTTAATTAAGATAAATAAGATAACATTCCACATATTGTTGATAATCTATTAACCCATACATTGTTGATGACAATATAAGAATTAAACCAACTACAAAATCCCAAATTGTAACTAAAATAACCTAGTATCACTCAAGACGACAAGGAGATTATCTATAATTCACATTTATTCAAGTAAAAATTTTCTACGGCACTTCCGCAACACTTCTGTTCAAGAAAACATTTGATTTTGTACAAGGAGCTTTGGTTTGTCTATAATAAAACAATTCCTTTGCTTATGATTATTATTGTCTTAATGCTATATTTGGCAATGTAATTCTGTCTGTTCTGTTCGTAGCGAAGGAATAGCAAGCTGGAATTCCTGACCACAGCCTTGCCTCAAACTAAGCAGAAAGTTTTCTATGTATTTTTATGGATCGCCGTCACTAGGCGATTTGGTCGTTCGATTATGAATAAAGTTTCATCAATACCGAGTGCCATATATATATATATATATATATATATATATATATATATCCCACATTCAAAGTTGGTGCCATACATTTGTAAAATTCAGTTGAAGTTGCTGCCGTGTGCTTACGGGCGCCATATATGGATGCAACTTTGTTTTCCGTGTGTTGCTCTTTCCTCTCGCGGCCTAACAGTTTACGAATTTTCATAGATGTCTTCGGTTACTTGTTACCTACTTCATATTTTTTTTTTTAATTAAAAGAATATTCCGTGCTTAAAGCAAGAAAAAATTAAGACATTTTCCACCCTGGGGCCAATAATGATCGTAATATGCAAGATTTCATATATTTTTTAGTTCACTGATTTTTCGCTTGAGTGCACTGAAAGCGCGCCTGTATAATTCTGGGTACAGTATTGTCTTTCTTATGAACACGAATATACAGGCAACTTTTCATTTCTTAGCAATTAACAATCCAACCTTACTAGTTAGAGCAGGGTTCCTCAACATGGGGGTCGCGACCCCCCTTCAAGGGGTCGTGAGGGATATGTGTGTGTGTGTATTAAATCGTCTTCTGAAAAGTGAAACGAAACAACTTATTAAAAACAAGAAAAGTGCTCGGGAGGGGGGGGTCGGCGCCCAGAAGACAGTAAAAGGTTGTCGCGGCATGAAAAACGTTGAAAAAAAGCTAAGTGAGAGTACAGGAGATCGTTTAAACTACACAATTGTCAGGTTTCTCATCACTGATTACGCATGCAATCATTGATTACACATAGTGCAACTTGAGAAATTTGTCTTAAAAAGATATTTTCACCAAGATAAAGAAAATAACGAAAAATAGGTATCCTACGAGGAATACCACTAACCATAATTTCCCATGTAACGGTATTCCGCAATTGCCACATTCTTGAAGTCAGTCCTTTGAGAAAGCGCAGGAAACAGAAGAAACCGGAACCACATCGGACAGATAGCGTAGTGTATATTACTGCACAGGAACAAGGTGAAATAAAACAATAACACCTTTCACTGCAACGCTTAATCTTTACGGTTCCAGAGCTCAAGATGAACTGATGAACATTAGGTACCACGTTCTTATATAGCCTCGGTTGAGGAGTTAAAAACACACCCGCCATAAGAAATTAGTTACATGTATTTGTTTCAATGCATACAGTCAGTAGAACATACTTTAAATATTACATACAATAATATTTATAATTTAACAAATTTCCTGAATCGCAGTGTTCATTAAATATACATGGACTCAAAACACATAGTTCCGTAAAACCACTCTTCCATAGACACATATATAATTATACATATGTGTCTGTGTTTTTTTTTCTTGATAGTTTGTCCAAGAGTTGTGAATAATTTGCGAACTTCGTTGATAGCGCTCAAAGTATTATTTCAAGTAGTTTTATGCAATGTCGGTAGATGGTACCACCATCTTTACTGTCATTAGCGCCATCATGCAGTACTACACATGAACTAAAAATATTTAGTAGCATTTCCATTTATTGATTTGCATATTGTTTTTCCTTATTTGCATTGTTTTCCATGGCCTTTAGGTATAATTGGCTCACGTGGAGAGAGGGAGGGTATGGCAGAAGATTTAGGAAATAAATCGTTAAGGGCTTTGAAGAGATAAGCCTTGCGTAACGGAGAAAAACCTTGCTGTCCATATACTTTCACTCAAAGAAATGCCAAAATACGTCTTGAAGCGTAACATTTTCAGTAAATAGTATTCACAACATTGGCGTACACAGAGGGGTAGGGGCTAACGGGGATACAGCCCCCCCCCACAAATTTTGAGGACACTGAATGTTCAAATGAAAGCTAGTTAGAAGGAATAAAAGGCAAAAAAAAAATTAAGAATAAATAGGCGTTCAGGAAGATTCAGCCACAATTGGAGAGAAAGAATGTAACGCCCCTGTCACAGTATATACAGCAAACAAAGGTGAATTGAAGCAGACATCTTAAGGCTGTAGATCACCCCCGCCATCTTGGTACGCACTTTCCATTGATTAACATGGGAATTGTTTTACTCGTCTTATACTTTTCAGGAGTATAGTTTAAACTTCTGTTTTCGCCCAGTTTATCGTCATGTTCTCTTTTACTCATGCTACTTTATAGAAATGCAATATTTTACACAGGAACAGTATAATTGCCCGTTAACATATTGTGATTTATATAGTAAACTATTAATAATACATTATACTTATATATTTGGAGAAACTTCACAAACCAAAACTATACAAGAGTCAAAACAATCACCAAGACAAATTTTGTGAAAGCAGAACTTAAATATTCTACATCCGAGAGGCATAAAATGAGTAAAACAATTCCCGTGTAAATCAATGGAAGGTGCGTACCAAGATGGCGAGGGTGATCTACAGCATTAAAACAGATATTTGAGTTTGAAAAAAAAATAGCTTCCTAAATGTCTTGAAAAACACGCGAAGAGAGGTGCTGCTGAAAGGCAACAGGCCCCCAGGGAACTTAATTTTTAAGGTGGAAAGACAACTTTGTAAAACAGAGAATAAAGGAAGGCAACACAAGGAAATAAGAGGTTTAAATGTAGTGTTCAAGTCCATTCTTCAATTTCATTTAATCAAAAATTAATACGGCTTACTAGCTCTAGTTCGCAGAGTGAATTCTTCTCATCCGGACGACTCAAGTTAATGAGGATCGTTTTATTGAGACCAGGTAGGACCAAGATTGATAGGAAAAAATAACTGTGCTGGCGATTAGTCAGGAACTACTCGGCCGTCGAGAGAGTTTGTTTATATAGTAGAACAAGTAAATATGACTAGAAACTTTGTACAACATTTAAGGGAAAATGCTGATTCTGAGTTTTGCGAATTATTCGAAGCTTTCCTAGAATTTGCTTCTCATGTAAATATCAAAATATCAGTATCAATAGCAGTTGGTCTGTAAAGTACGTAATTCCAGCCAATTATGACATTTCATTTGACAGAGTTCGACTATAGTTTTAGTTCTAAAGAGACGACTTGACTGGCTTTTACGATGAAGTCTTCGTAGGAGAGTGGGAGTTATGGACACAAAAGTGGACGCTTTTCAAAACAAACTACTTAAAACGAATTTGAGGAACACAATAATTGAAAATAGACTGAATGGGCTTAATTTGCTCTTTATTCATAGGTACTTATCTACAGAAATCACCAACGATCAATCCATAGACCATTTTGCTATCATTATATCCCATAAGTAGTGTCGTATTTTTTCACCGTGGGGAATAGAATGATAACTTACCTGAAACATTGCCGTTAGTTAAGAAAATAGGCACTATCGGACTCCATAACACTCTGCCACCTGTAAACCAGTTGTTGAATCCCCTGCAGAAAGAAGTCAACGGTTTGGGAGGCAAATAACTGGGTCACTGTTCGTCTCACGTCATCATCATTTTGCCGTGTTTTCCCAGAAAGGTGGTTTTGCAAGCTGGGAAAAAGACAGTAGTCTGTTGGTGCAAGATCTGGTGAAAACGCCGGGCTTGTCCGAGGCACATTACTCGATCTTAGCACAGGTTCTTCTTCCTATGTGTGGGTGCGCGTTATCACCGTGGATGAGAATACCCTTACGGTTAACCAGAGAAGGACGCTCCTCCAACAGTGTAGTTCGTAGGCGTTCAAGCTGCTGACAGTAGTGAGTATTGTTTTCAAATTCAATAACGAGTTTGATATTTCTCCCTGAATCAAGGTAAAAATAGTAACTTTTAGAGTTAGTCATAAAGAATAGACATTTATTGGGTTTCTTGAATGAATGCAGAGCTAGAAAATAATCAACTTTCAACACATTGATCCCTTTGATGGATCAAGGACTCTTCTCACGTCCCAGGAGGAGAACATTATGGTAGTTTTGAGCCGGTTTGCTTTCTAAAGCTTCAAAGTAGTATCCATTGCAAACTACATGTCGAAGAAATGCTGGAATATGCTCTGAAGTGTTAGGAATTAAAACCAATAATTACATTAGTCCTGAAAGCTTTATAACATTATGGCTACATTCGTTTAGTTAAGCCGGTAGAGGCCTTTTTAAGATTTTTTTTTCAAGTAACGGGTATTTCAATCGGAATACTACAACGAAAATTGTAGCTCTTCAAATTACTATTATTATTCCAAATTTTAAGTCCATTTTTTTAAAGTAAATAAAGGAGACCAAAATAATGTGTGACCACAAGGATATTGATGAGATAAAACCAAAATATTATTTTGAGGATGGCGGCGAAATGCAAGACACAATGGATGTGGATTTAGATTCGGAGGTCATGCTGTGCCATGACTTCGTGACTGACACTGTTGAAGAAATCATCCCTTCAACGATATTGAAAATATGGCCTAAAGAAGAAGCTCAACAACTTTGGGAACAGTTGTTTTGCTCTTTGGAGGGTTATACGATGGTCTAAATAGGGGAAACTTTGGACTTCCTTAGACTACAACTTGTATATATACTGTATTTCGCAAACGAAAGCGTATGTGATACGTTTACTTTACACAACATTCATTTTGAAAGCGAGGTACCTTTTTATACAAAAGTAGCACAAGAATAAGAACTTTCAACGTAGTATGTGACCATACTTAGTATAGAGGAAAGTTACCTGTGACTTACGGTGAAGTTTAACAAATATTAGTATATCGAGAGTAGGTTAAACAATAAGAAGATAATAATGAGTTTCATAACTTTAGTCCCACCCTGTTTATTGTCTAAGTCCCACGCTAGATAAGATCTATTTTGGTTAAGAAATATTCTTCTTTCGTTTCTAATTTTCTGCAATTTTTAATCTTTGTCACAGGATAAAACGTAGAGGTGCAATGTATCAGTCAAGCTCAAAACTTTTTGGTACACTTTGAACACATGCAGTTGACCAAACAGGAAGGTATTACACTAGAGGTGAAAAATCACGTTATGAAATTTCGAAAGTTTACGTGGCGTCTTCTTATGTGCGACATATTAGTGCGTAAGAATTTTGAACAAATATGGTTCAAAAGAAAAGTTTTCCATCCTAATATTTATATATCAGGAAACAATTGTATTACAAGCCTGACGAACCAAGAGTTCAGCACACCTAGATCGAGTGAATGCCGATGTTGGAGAGAACGTTGTTCAAGACTGTTGGACCTCACAATTGAATTCATGACAGGTCCAATCCAAATAATGTAATTTAATGAAACTTCGTTGTTTCTTTGTTTTTATTTGTAATAAAACTAAAATGTTTTTCCTACTACCGAACCAAGATTATCTTCGCTAATACGAACTATTTATTTCGCTAATACGAACAAAGAAATTTTATGATGCTACTAACACACGTAACTATTTCGCATTTAATACAAATATATTTTATATTTTATATTCTGCTCTACCATGGTACGTATTGCAGTTGTCATCTGCTTCTTGGGGGTCCCTGACTATGAATAATAATAGTACTTCCGGTGAATAGTAACTGAAAACTAAACTCCTATGTGTAAAATAGATGCTCGCGTCTGATAGGGATGCTAACTGAAAAATACGCTCCACTTTTGTACGAATTTATTACGCAAATAGCTGAGATATGACCCTGATCGCCATGGTATAATTGAAAAGAATCCTGTCACGAGATATACAGACATAGGTTAAACACCTAATCAAGCCATCTACCCTGACTGAGGTTTCCAATGATTTTACTGACTATCATCATGGACGGTACTTTGAATCTGGTCCGAAAAGCAATTTTCCTATTCCTTACTCTGGGAGAGAACCGAGTGACGCTACCAGTGATTCTGCCAGAATTTTCAGTTTGGGGGGCGTAAATCCAAAATTGGGAGGGTGTAAGTAAAATTTTAGTTTATATTGATGTTTTACAGTAAAAAAAAATAATGCTGCAAGGGAGGTGTTTGTGATCTTGGAAGGGACTCAATTTGGTGTGTTATGGCGGAATTCCTGGACTCGGACCAGTTGTCCCTCTGTCCTTTTCTCCCACTTTGTCATCAGTTTTGCTTCTTTTTCTTCGAGAATAGGGAAACAATGTACTTTACCCTTAGCAAGCTTCTGAGAGAAATAGCGGTTAAGCCAGTAGCTGCTATTTTTCATGGGTTGTAGCAGTTATAGCAATTTAACCAAAGTAGCAGTAAAAAAGTAGCTTCTGCGCTATTTTTATCCATCTCTATTTTGCACCTGTTTTTCAAGGGTTTACTAAGGGTTTTCTGCTTCCTTTATGTATAGTATAGATGCGCGGTCCCTTCCAGATATAAAATCCGATTTAAACTTACTTATTCTATGGCTTAAGTAACTCGCAAGTTGATCGCCGCACTAACAAAAGTTCACCATAGAGTTATCTGCTGGGAACGATCAAGCCAGTTTTCATAACAAACACCTACTTCTCGAAGATTCCTTTTAATATTGTTCTCCCAACGTCGTCTCGGCCTTTTAGATGACCTCTTTCCCTCCAGGTTCCCAACCAAGAAAGAATAAAATCTTAGTATTTCCTCCATGCGAACTATATGTTTGCCTAACTTAGTCGTTTCGATTTCATTACTCTTAAGCATCATTCATTATCTTCAAATGATTGGTTTCAACACGTCTCAGTGAAAACAGATTTCTGACTAATCATTTATCTATAACTTGAAACATAAGTTACACAAAATGTACATATCAGCTTATCTCGTAAGTAATGTCGTATTTTTGCACCATGAGATAAAGAACAATAAGTTACCTGCAACATTACCGTTAGTCAGGAAAATAGGCACTATCGGACGCCACAACACTCTGCCACCTGTAAATCAGCTGTTGAGTCCCCCGCTGAAAGAAGTCAACGGTTTGGGAGGCAAAGAACTGGGTTACTGTTCTTCGCACGTCATCATCATTTTGCCGTGTTTTCCCAGAAAGGTGGTTTTGCAAGCTGTGAAAAAGACAGTAGTCTGTTGGTGAAAGATCTGGTGAAAACGCCGGGCTTGTCCGAGGCACATTACTCGTTCTTAGCACAGGTTCTTCTTCCCATGTGTGGACTCGCGTTATCACCGTAAATCCTTGTAATGAACCAGAGCAGGACGTATCTCTAACAATGCAGTCCGTAGGCGTTAATCTGCTGACAATAGGCATCTGCATTGATTGTCTAGTTACCTGGCAAAAGTTCAAACTCGATTATACCACGGAAACGCCCTAAACACTAAACACCGTTGTGCAGGGGTGGAAATCCTGTTTTGGTAAAGTTCCTGCGACCCCCTTCTCTTTAGATATCAACTGCCGTTTGCTGCTGCTTTTGTTGAGTCGTTAACGCTAGGGGTACCTATTTTCAGAGTTTCGACACGTACCCAAGATCATGTAGATGACGATGAACGATCGAATTGGTGACATGGAGTTCGATGGCGAGTTATTTAACAGTTTTCATTATATTTACCTCCACCGCTGCTCGCAGGGCATCGTTGTCGAGTTACACAGGTTTCCTTCTCGTGGCTTATCGGTGAGGCTGGTGTCCCCAGACCGAAATCTCTGGAACCTGCTCTGGCACTTTCACACATCCACAGTATCCTCAACATATACGGCAGTGGTGTTTCGTCATTTTCTTTTACACACATCTATCAATAATTTTACTCTAATACATAAAAGCAAGACTTTATACTCTATTTTGCAAATAATGCCCCTATCTATTTAAAGGATAATTCGAGATAAAAAGTCAAAAGTAACTACTTCCTCGTCTTGAAATATAATCGCTGTTTTTCAAACAATATAGATTTTAACTATCTTCCTTCCTTCCTTACTCTATGGCTTACGAAATTTGCAAGTTCATCGCCGTAGAAACAAACGTTCGCCATTGGGATCCATCCTGGACAAGATCAAACCAGTTTTCACTACAAACACCTACTTGCGACGTTACTATGAGGTGATTAGACCTTGTCACTCTGAACAGCCTTCATATTCCTTAGGGCAATTACTTACACAGCAGGTTGCGTACCACAAGCTTTCAAAATACATACGTGGGTTCTAATATATTAGTGCAGAAGGAAAAAAACACTTTGCTACAGTCAAATCTGCATACCAAATGACGTGCCCCTTTACCACCTCTAGTCAGTGTCGGGCGTGCTACAACCATTTGCAGGAATGTCTAGCAGGTGAAGGAAATTGTATAAAATAAAATAAAATTCAACTAGCAAGGGGAAGGATTTTTTTGGATCATGGAATTATGGGCTCAACTCCTGAAACTGTTGTTGATAGCAGTATCTTTAAGCACCATCTTATTATTTCTTCTCACAAAACGAGTATTAGCTATATATGTACAAAGGCAACAGAATTGATTGTGATCATTTAATCAGGTCTGTTAATAACATAGAACAAAATGAACAAACAATAAAAAGCAGTTTGGCAGTAACAGAAATATAAAATAAGAATTGAAATTCAAAAAGAATCAAAATAAATTACTTTGTAAATAAATAAGTTAGCCTCTTCACTTTCTAATTCACTTTGCTGTTCCTATCAATTCGTTCACAAAATTAGACGTTTTATTGTCTCTGGCAAAACGAAGTATTTCTTTCCATTTAAGTGAATGTAATTCAGTCATTAATTATTTTAATATTAAATCCATAATTGAATATAAAATAACAATTCTATAAATATAATAACTAAGAGACTACCACATTCTCGAAGATACCTTCTAATATTGTCCTCCCAACGTCGTCTCGGTCTTCCCAACCGTTTCTTTCCCTTCGGCTTTCCAATCAAGATGGAATATAATCTCATATTTCTCCCATCCGAGCTACATGGTCTGCTCCCCGTAGTCGTCGTGATTTCATTATTCTTATAATATCGGGTGAGCGTAAAGTCCGTGAAGTTCTTCGTTTTGCCGTCTCCTCCATTCTGCAGTCATCTCGTCCTGTTTCGTCTCCTATATCTTTCTCAAGACTTTATTTTCAAACATTCGTAATTTATGTTCGTCTGCTAGTGTAGTGTTCCAACTTTCGCAACCGTAAAATATTAGCGGCAGAATATTCGTTACGTATGCTCCCAAGTATTTAAATTTGTTTGCTTTCTCTATGTTCTCATTCTTAATTTTTATGGATCTATATCCATTATTCCATGCGTTTTGGCTTATTATCACGTATTTTGTTTTCACTGTGTTTATCTGTAGACTTATTCTATAGCATGCTTCCACTAAGACATCGGCATTACTTTGTAGTGCCTCTATATCTTCCCCCTATTAAATCTACATCATCCGCGTACACGAAGAGTTGATTCAAACCATTCAACGTTAATCCCTTTTGTCCTCTTTTGTTTTTAAAATTACATATTCTAAAGCAGAGTTAAACAGCAGTGGTCACAAAGGCATCACCTTGTTTCAATCCGTTGCGAATCTTGAAACCATCTTACATATTATTACCTACCCGTACTCTGCTCATGGGGTCACTGAGACACATTTTCAGAAGTTGAACAAGTTTTTTTTTAAATTCCAAATTGTACCAAGATACTGTATAGCTTTTCCCTTGTAATAGAATCATAACCCTTCTTAAATCAATGAATAGCTGGTGAACCTACCCGTACCCGTACTCTGCTCATGGGGTCGCTGAGACACATTTTCAGAAGTTGAACAATTTTTTTCTCTTTTTTTAAAAATTCCAAAGTGTACCAAAATACTTTAATAGAATCATAATCCTTCTTAAAATCAATGAATAGCTGGTGAACATTCCCATTGTTTTCCCATTTCTTCTCCAAGATTTCTCTCAAGGCGAAAAATCGGGTCTAACGTGGATCTATTTCTTCTAAATTCACATTGGTGATCTCCAATTATTTCATCTACGTATACGCTTAGGCGAGTTATTACACAATACTTTGTAACGTGTTTAAAGTAACGAGATTCCGCGGTAATTATTACAGTCCGATTTATCGCCTTTTTTATAAACCGGAAATATTATTGAGGATTTCTGTTCTTTGGAAGTTCCTCCTTTCTCCATATAGCGTTTAAGAATTCATACAGTTCCTTGATTATTGCTGTTCCTCCCGCTTCAATTAATTTTGCTAGAATATTGTCTACGCCCGGTGATATGACTTTTGTTTTATTTCTTTATCGTCATTTCGACCTCGATCTCGCTAGGTTCGGGTATCCACGGTTCTGCGGTATAGATTTTAAATTACTCTGTTTGTTCACCATTGCGTACATTAAAAGGTTTATCGAAATAACTTTTCCACGCATCGATAATTTTAGTCAGATTCGACTGTAGATCTCCGCGTTTATTGCTAATCATACCTAACCTCAGCTGATAACATTTTCTTAACGAATTTACCTCTTTGTACAGATCTGGTATTTTATTTGTCTTGCCGTTTTCCTCTATTTTCTGAATCTTCTGCGTTATATATTCTCGCTTTTTGTTTGTGAACCCGCGTGTGGCGTTACTGTAGTGGTTGGTATTTGTCTCGCTTTTATTACTTAAGCATCGCAACCTTGATCATTTTCGTTCCCCGTGAAGTTTAAGGCATTTTTAATCAAACCAAGGCTTGTTTTTCTGACGTTTCTTCTCACCAACGTGTTTGTTCGCTGCACCGTTCACTGTGTCACGAATTACCTCCCACATCTTACATACATTTCTCTATTAATTTCGTCTTTATTACTACTCGAGTCGGCTAAGATTTCGAACATATTTGAGATTTCGAGTTGGTAGTCTGCTTTTAAGCTTGGATTATATCTAACCGATTAACTTCGAATTTAAGATGTTTTAATCCTTTGCTTTCTCTGTTTGCGATGCATAACTTTTCCATTATTTTTTTGTGATCATTAACTGATAGTAGGCGTCACCTTCCACTCCTCTGTAAGTCCCAACATCCATTTTATTGGTGCGTCCTCTATCTACTAATACGCTGGTTGAGCGTATTTGTCTGGGTGAGCGTTTTGCCATTCGGAGATATCAATGTGTATTTGTGTATGTCTTTGTGCTGGAAGTATGTGATATTTACTTTTAGGTTTTTCGAGACCGCGAAGGTTATTAGTCTGTCTCCATTGTTGTTGGTCTTATCGTGAAGGCTGTATTTGTCTCTAGTAGGCTCATATTTTTCCTCCCTACCTACCTTAGCATTGAAATCACCCAACCCAATTTTCTTATTACATTGGGGTAATTAGTCAAACAACCTTTCTAGCTCCTCATAAAATGTATCTTTGTCGTTATCATTAACCTGCTCGGTTGGAGCATAGACATTTATCAAAAACCGTGTTGCACCATCGGGTACGTATCGTAACGTACAATTGTCTTTCGTTGACGAACTCTATATGCTGAACCTCCGGAAAGATACTCTTCTTAATGAGGAATCCTGTTCTGAAATCGTGAGACTGTGTTTCCCCATAGTAGAAATTGTACTTGCCCTTTAGTATGCTATCTTGACCCTCCCAACGGACTAGTTATATCGCTATGTGAAACTCGTACGCCACCTGAAGAGCTCCCGTTTTGTATAACGATCGTACGTTCCACGTTCCTATTCTAAAGTCTTTCTTAATCCTGTTCTTGGAGCCCTCTGAAGCAGTCCCTGCCCGGAGATCCGAATGAGGAACTAGTTTAGCTTCGGAATATTTTACCACAGGATAATCCTTGAACCATCTGTTACTATTTCTTGACATCATTTAGTGGTGTAGAATTGTCAACTCTACGATCTCGCAGTAAAGGCATACTTTCAAGATGTCCTCTGTCCATCTCTGAGCCTTCCCTATATCATTCATCTTCAGAGTGATAATCGTGATGCTGCTTCCCCTTACCATGATATTTCTGCTTGAGGTTATCTTTCCCTAGCCTTTGTAGATCCCTCTACAAACTGCAAGGCAGCAGTAATTGTTTTGGTCCGCCTAGGAATATTTCCGGTACCAACCATATCTGGTCGGCATTACCCTATCCGCCACCTGGGGAGGCGTCTGGTGGGAGACCAGTAACTCTAACCCGAGAGATCTTAACTATCTAATCTAAATAAATTAGTTTTGATCATATTTTTTTTTCTAATTTATCTATTGTATTTTGCTATTTCATTATATTGTTCAAAGTACCACCCGAGCATTTGTCTGACGTGTAGGGTTGCCACCCGTTCCGATTTTGTCGTGACCATACCGACTTTCGGTTCGTTGTCCTGATTGATTGTTCGCCGGGACGCACATTATCCCGATTTTCATATCTCACAGTTGAGGTAATAATAATAATATATATAAATAATAATTTTTATATATATATTTTCATCATATAGGCATCGAACTAGGGTTTTAAAATTATGCAAACTTGGCGAGCTACGGCAACCAATCAAAAGGTTTGACCACATAGAGTCAATTTTGGCCACCAGTTCTTTTCTCTGACATCTTCAACTTTACCTGCATCAAGACAGTGCTGTCGGTCACCACAGTTCTGTAGTTAATCTTAGTGCCACGAGCGCATTATTTTCTTCGCCTTTTTGGCACGCTGTCGTACGTACTCCAGATTGGTTTATACGACGCCGCAACAGCTGTATGAGTGTGCAATAAAATTGGTCGTCGACGTTCAATCTCCCCTTCCCCACTGTAACGCATCGCCGTGTTATTTTTACAATTTTCTTTTTTTAAGTACTGTTGCTGGTAGACATATGGCGCGCGTCAGGATAGTGGTGCATTATGTAACATGCATTTAATTTATACTCAATATCAATAAAACATATTATATGAGACCACCAGTGATTACACCAAAAAATTCTTCAGATGATCTCACTGGACACGAAATTTTAAAGAACATTTTAAACACTGCATATATATATATATCCTATGGTCATACTCCTGGAACAATCTTTCTTATTAACGGCCTAGAGGAGAATTTTTTAAATGTGACTTCAAAAATTTTAGTCTTTGTTTAATAATTTATAAGAAAAAATTCACTTTTTTTAGGCAAATCGGTAGTAATGAGAACAAGTCCAGGATAGCCTTAAAAATCTGTTTTAAAGCTTAAATTGTTTAATTCATCCTTGGAAGAAAATGGTGTGTTTATTAATTGCATCCGCGGGAGTCCGTTACCCCTAAAATTCACAGATTTATGCAGAATTAGTATAGCTTTAGGCATATATATATATATTATACATTTCATTCTTGGACACACTATACCTTTCCAAAAGCCCTCTAGATACGTGCCTTGAAGTGCACCCGGACCTCTTACTGATAGCATCAAACACCGGTACAGAGTCTGTCCTGATTTCCTTGAACAGAAGGGTGGCAACTCTGCTGTCATGACCGAAGCAAATCAAAGAAAATTTCAGTCAGGTTGATCTCGCTGGGAGTCGATCCTAGGACCCCCCCCCCCTTAGCAAGGCAAGCACGCTACTGATTGTTCTACCTCGTCTGTATATCATTACTGGTAATATAACCACATTTTTAAAACTATTATTTCTGTATAATTTTATAATATTACTTAAAATTTGGATTTTGTGCTACACCAGTCTAGAATTTGAGTACCCCTCGTATAGATTATATTCACGAAAATATCAAGTAATCATGTATGTATGCCCTTCAAGGAGTGATGACCATGGAGTGACCGAGAGATTAAAGCGCTCGCATTCTGTGGGCGTGGTCACGGGTTCAAATCCCGACGGGGTCCATTGAATGCAGTGGTTCAGAGCCCACTTAACAAAAAATTGTAGGTCCCGTCCTCAAAAGCCCAGCAGCTCATTTAGGACGTTAATAAAAATTCACTCACTCAAGAAGTGATACCGGTATGCACTTAATTTCTACATTGTGTAATTTTGCACATCATATCGATATTATATATGTTAATGGTTATTGCTACCACTGATTGTTAACAAACAGCATGAAATGCCATTTTTTAACCTCAATAATAGAACGCTACAGCATTCTTGCTTTTATTTTGTTATGGATATCATGTCAATCATGGTGCACCAATTTCAAGATCATAAAGTTCAAGATGTCTAAACATGGAGCATAGCTATAAACTATTCCACTAGTTTGCAGTTATAAAGACCAAGACCAAGATATCATGTCAATAAACTGTAAGTAATGAATCAGTAATATAATTTTAAAGCCAACTCAGAAGTGATTGTGGTAATATTCAATTTAAAACCAAAGTAAATAATCTAAAACGATAAGGTTTACATTTTGTTTATAATAAAATGAGAAATGTAGAAATTTACAAAAAATACTGAACTATAAAATTACGACCTAGAACAAACTCCTTCCTTATTAACATAACATATGTAGCCAGGGATTCTGCTCCTCCCTCCCACGGGGATATCACTCCTTTAAATCATAGAGAACTTAACCTAACCTTTTTTTTTTTTACTGGTAGAAATCAACTTAAGACCTGCCAAAGTTTACTTATACCCCTTAGCCCAGGAAATAAAGGGAAAAAAGGGCAAATGTCGGGAATAATTAGGAGAAAGCTGAATTTTGGCCAGTTGTTACATCATTATTAGATTTGCATTTTCCCAAAAGTCCCCCCCCCCCTTGTGCTACCCCCCGAAGTAAAAATTTACAGACTTCCAGAAATTGCATTATATCTCTGTAACTAAGAAACATAGCGATATGATTATTTCTTTTTCCTTATAATTTCTAGATGACAGGCTACAAAAATGGTTATCATGCCTGTTGCGTTATTGCTAGTAATTTTGCCATAATTTAGATCCAAACGCAAAAAAATATATTTTGATTTCAATATTTACACTTTTTACAGTGTAGCTTGTTTAAAACTCACAGTATCGAAACCCTGTTCGAAATAAAAGTTGTAGCTTGTTTCATAAGCTTTAAAATGATGTATATATCAATATGGCTTAACTATTACTGTGTTAGCTATTGAGGTAGCAATGACGCGCAACAGCGCACGAACAATGCTTTTCCTTCTATGTGTGCCCTATTCACATCAGGCAGTTGTGAGCTGTCGGTGATTATGACAATATTTACTTTGCTGTGTAGTGGCAAGTAAAATAGGTGATGAATTGGTAGTGTATTTTGACGGTCTTTTCATGTGATATATTACGTACCCAGATAGCATGCCAGCTTGTAACAAAGTTGTCCGTCTCTTGCGTCGAGCTTATTAAGTTTGATATTGTGTTGAACATAATAACCATGCATGAAATAAACTTTTTGGAAAAAACAAGTGGTTTCGTTGTTATAACGAAGCTAATTCAAGCTTGTTGGAATCAGCAACTATGCGAGGAATCTTGCCGAACTTTAATTATTATTTTTTGTTGCACTTTCACTGTCGTCTCAGTGCATTGAAGTTCTATCACGGGCAACGCCTATTTCGACGTTGTCTAATCTTCGTCAATTACTGGAGGTGGCTGCGATCTGATTACTTGGACTAAGTATAAACAATGCTTCGAATTCGAACTCGGGCGTGTGATTCCATGCTCTAGTGACTACAGCATCGGATAGTGTGCCAATGGCCCTCGGTTCGATTCCTATCCACAACAACGTTTTTATTTTTGTAAGAAGTACAATTTATTTTCCTTTCTTGTTCTGGCAAGGATACTTCAACCTTGATTTCTGTAAACTAGAGTGCCTAATGCGCCATTGTTTAAACATTTTGGCTTAAATTGCTAAACCTGCATGAATTCATCATTCCACTTATCAAAGTAAGCTTGATTAACTTTTAAGTCAGGTTGAAATTGTTATGTGAGAAGTGAAATAAAAGAAGGTACGTGAATTTTAAACTATTTCTTTCCTCACGAAAAGCAAATAAAACCTCATAGAATTTATTACGATAAGGTCAGTCGTATTAGTTGGAAATTAAATTTAGTTGGTAATTTAAATTTTTATTATAGCTTACCTTTGATGATGATGGTCAATTGAATGCTGTAGGTTATATTCTAACGGAGCGTGGTAATCGATTACCGTTGTAAAGAAATTGTCAAGGTCTTGTGAAAATTTACGTAGCGGAATGATTGCATTAAACTTTACAAATTACTTATTTATTAGAAATACAATAAAAGAAGAATGGTTGAGTCTAAGTGGGATATAACTTGAAAGAGAAACTGTAGTAGTGGAAAGGGAATTACGGACATTATTGAGGTTAGTGTGAAATGAAACAATGGACTGCATGAAAAATTGGAAGCAGAAAGAACTATTCGGGTTCACAGTTCATCCTTTCTCCTACCCTATTCCGGTCGGAGCCATAGATGCCTAAAGGTCATAATTCAATCCAATTCAATTTAACATAAGTGGATGAAATGTGGTGATAATCACCAGCTGAGTTTTCTACCTTGATCTGCTGTCAAACACAATGGCGTGTAAATAGTACTAGGATGAAAATGTATAAATTATACTGGTTTTATCCACATTGATTCACTGTTTTCATAGTTACTAATAAGGTTGTTCATGAAGCAATTCCATCCATATTGCTTGTTTAATCCTACAAGCTGCATCAAATCAAATAACACTCTCTACAAAGACCTAAAATGAGGTTTTGCCCGTCAGACTTGCTATCAATGAAATCTGGGTATATACTTCAGTTATAAGCCATCATCCTCTGTATGTCTTCTCGTATGATGTTGGCTGCATCTAATACTATCCTTAACCGTCTCGTAGCAGGGGCAGCTTTCCTGTTATTATATCACTGATACATGATTTTATGAGCCTTGTCCGATAAGCAGAGTACAATTTCCCTCCCAGAAACATTTTAAACAATTATCCGATTTTTAAAATGTTATTAAAGATGTTTGTTTGTATATGACAGCCATCCTCTTGACCAGATACAAGTGTAATAATATATTTTAATTCATTCAGAGTATACTGGCATTCGTCACTGTTTTATACGTACTCACATAACATACACAGTGAATTCCTGTTTTCTATTTTCTTCAAGTCCAATTGCTTTAATTCTTTAAAAAAATCTCTGGAACCGATTCCATGGCACTGTATTTCTGGTAATCACAATAAGAAGCCTGGCCCGTATAATACGGGATGTCCCGTATTTTAGGTAAAAATTACGCGTCCCGTATTATGAGTGACTTTCCCGTATTTTGACTAGTAAGATCCACTTCTAGAAGATATCTACCAATATTGTCCTCCCAACAACGTATCGGTCTTCCCAATGGCCTCCTTCCATCCGGCCTTCCAACCAGGATAGAATATAATCTTCGTTTTCCTCCCATCCGAGATACATGGCCTGCCCACCTTAGTCGTCGCGATTTCATTATTTTTACAACGTCTGGTGAATCGTACAGTCCATGGAGTTCTTCCTTATGCAGTCTCCTCCACTCTCCAGTCATCTCGTCCCGCTTCGCCCCGTATATCTTTCTCAAAACCTTATTTTCAAACAATATTATTTATGTTCATCTGCTAGGGTCGTACTCCAACTTTCGCAATCGTAAAGTATTACCGGCAGAATAACCGTTCTGTATATTTTCAATTTCAATTTCCTTTATATTAATCGCGATGTTAGAAGTTTTTGGACTGAATAGAAACATGTGTTGTTTTATATAAATTATGAGGAAATCATGTTTTAGTAAATTGATAATCGAGAAAATATTCAAATGATTATGTCAGTATGTGCATTTCTTTTTCAATAGAGTCAGTGTTGTAATATAGAGTTACCTCGAAATTATTTTCGCTATTTTCACATGATACCAGGATTGTTGTGTGTATGTTCATTATCATTAATATACATGTATCTTGTGTCGCACAAATCATATTAATGGCAACGACAAAAATATAAATATCACAAGCTATTTGTTCTGCACCAATAAGTACTTCTTCTGCAACCATAATTCAAGTAGGATGTAATCCGTTAAGAGTTTATATTTATAGATGGAGAAATGGCCTTATATTCCCAACACTCCTTAAGGCACCAAAGGGGACACAAATTATATTATTTACTATCTAGTGATAAAAAGTCTCGTTATTATTATCGTTTGAAAATAACAATAGAGAAAATTCGAGATGATATTCGATAGTTATTATTTGCTATATATCCCTAACGCACAGGTGAAATATTTCCCACGTAAATAAAAAAAAAGCTGTTATATAGCTTCTTAATAATGTCGCTGTCTACATTAATATCAGCACTCAATATCTTACTATTTATGTTGTTGTAGTTAGAAGCATCTAAATTAGTCGATTCTTCTCACACGTAAGTACTAAGTGTGCATAAAAATTATTACAAATAATTTCAGACTTTTCAGACGAATCAAGATTTAATCGTGTTCCTGCCCAAATTCACAGACTTTTGAATAATATTTCTTCACAGATCTAACATCCAAGCAAAGAAGAAGAACCCGGCAGGTAAACAGAGTCGTTCTTTTAAATTTAATACACAAATATAGTTTTTGGTCCAACAAAATGTATGTAATAATATAATTAGTGTTTTTCTTTCAGGCATTTCCTTGTGTGGATCATCAGTAGCGAGTAAAGAGAGCAAATGAAGCAAAGTGTCATGTAATATGCCACAATGAGAGAAGCAGCTGCATGCATGTAACACGTAGGTAATGTGGGTAAACTTGGATTGTGTCATTTTGTGCAAAACTTTGTTTTTCTTCTAGAAAATTAACAGCCACAATAACTAATGGAAACAAAGATTTCATTCACTTCACTCGTATTTACTTCCGTACGAGGTTACAACAGAAAATAAACGTTAGTTCTTTTCTCTTTTCTTGTCGGTGATAATATGGTGCGTTATTTACTAAACATTTGAAGGAACATTTCAAAAAGAATTTTAGGTTTTTGAATATGTCTATTAGTTCCTTTTTAATGGACGCGTTTTCCAGTTGGATTATTTCAGCATAATACTAAAACTAATAATAATCATAGTTATTAATACATTCATGGATTTAAATAAAATTTTGATGCAACTTAAATCTTAAAAACAAAAAAATTATATTTATGGTAATTAATAACAAAGAGAACGTGATGTGAGTAATTCTATTGACATCAGTATTCCTCATTCATATTATTGTTTTTTTTTTAAATTTATTTTCTATCGTGCTTTTGCAAACTCTTGTGATATCATTTTCATATTTGAATTGAATAATTTACTTCTGTTTATGTAAAGAAAAATCTTTATATGTTGGAAATATCGATAGACGCTACTCATCCAATTTTTATTTTAGATTGATATATATATTTGAATTGGTTCTCTTTTAATTGTGAAACGAGCAACAAATGATGAGTCTTTAAATTACCGGGAAAGGTGTTAACCTATTATTGAAATATCTCTTCATTAGAGCCTACCTTGTAAAATAAATGTTATCTAAATATGTAAAATTACTACACTTAAGGTTTAAAATTTTTATTCATTGCATTGCTTACCTTTTTTCCTTCAGCACTGTAAAGTTAACTAAACAAAAATTATTCATTTATACATTATGTGAGGGTCATTCTATAAGATAATCCTTTTTTTGTCTAACGTAAGTAAAATAATTGAGTTAAGGAATCTCGTGAGAAATAGTTAGAACTTTGCTATGATGTGAATTAGTGACTTTTTATGACATGATTTATGTACTTTGCTACTATCACAGATTTGAGCTGGCAACCTTGATATTCGATAAGTTGATTTCTTCCTTTGTTTCTCGTTCTCTTATAATGTTGACTTTGTTGGAAGATCTCTATTAGGGATACAAATGAACATGATGAAATCATCTTATTTACACTACTAATTTATTACGCGTTTGTCTGGGAATTGAAGATTCTACTGAATGGAGTTATGCGATTCCAGCTAAGTAATTTATGCTATGTTTTACTGTACTCTCGAGCTTTTTTATGTATTTTTCAGTTAACCTTGAAGCAATAGAACTTACGTTATGTACGGTTGTGATGGTTTGGTCCATATTTTACTATTACAATAAACCTGAATTGGTTTTGGGAAGTGGAATGTATTAATACGTATGTATTGATAATAGACGTGGGCTACACTTTAGGTACTGCACTTGAAAGCTGTACCGATTACGTTGAATTCATTCTAATCTTGATTAGATTACACAATTTGGTTCAATCATTATGACTTAAAGTACCGAGCACATTACAGCAAAGTTGAGTACCAACGCTAAGATCTTGAAGTGTTTTCTGTCACTCACATCTCGGTAATTGAAAGTCAGACAGAGATGAGCTGTACACCGTGGGATTAGTCATGGCCTGAAACAGTGAGGAAAGCTTATGATATTGTCTTTAAAACTGGCAGACTTTTTCAAATGCTTAGTATTCTCCATTTGTCCATTTCCATTAATTAGTTCCTTTACCTATAATTGAAAATTTAATATATCATATTTGTAACGAAGTATAAGTCAAAGAGTGTCAATATTTTATTTTAGGGAAATGTAAAGTAATTTTTGACAAAATTTTAGAAATATCTCTACGAACAGACACATTAAAAGTTCCGTTGAATGTCGATCTACTTAAAATTGCATTCAAAGTTGTACCAACGTTTAAAAGTTTGAATGCTTAAATAAACTATTGAACAGGAGAGCATTGAACGGCAATATCAACGTGAAGCCAAGTTCTTTTAAATTTGTCATCATCCTTTAGAAAACTAAAATTATCCCATACGTGGAGTAAGTAAACTCTCAAATGATGCTAGAATTATAGGATCTGTCAAAACTACAAAATCTATATTCTTTCTCGAAAATGTACGTTCGAAAACAGAAAACCTTGTTCTTTAACATCACTCACAAAATTAACTTTATTTTCTATTTCCCATATCTTTATTTCATCTTATCTTCCAACAGTCTTGTAAGGCCTGTTATATAGATACTTAAGGGTCAGTTCTCCAATCGACCGCTAAATTTCTAGTCAGCGCTAAGCTCAGGCCAAGACGAATTTTGGCCAATGACAGTTGGTAAAATGAGAATTGGCCTCAACTTAGCGCTGACTAAAAGTTTAGCGGTCGATTGCAGAACTGCCCCTAACTTTGTTTAAGCATAATTAATCTACATATTGTTTATCTCTGCCTAATGTTATGACTGAACTTTGTTATGTTTGTAAATATAAGAATCGATGTATTGAATATCAAGAGCGACTGACTAAAAGTTATTCAAACAAGTAGTAATGCCGGATATGAATGATTATATGTAAAGCTATTATCATGTTTAAACAATCTAACACCGATCGTCGAACTGTTTTCTTAAGGTTCGTAGAAAACTAACTAATTAATGAATATATTACTCGTTTGTTTCAATACTTTAGCGGAAGTAGTAAATATCATGTAATTACTAGATAAATGCTTGCAGTAAATTATAAATTGAGTTCCGCTTCAGGAACCCAAATAATGGTTGTTACTTGTGACCACTACATGCAATGATACAATTCTTCAAATGTTTGTTACTAGAATATATAATTATGTATATTCATAATTGTATTCATATTATTTCTAAAGGTGATATGTGCTTTTAAATCTATTTTTAATACTTAATAAGCGACATGGTCGCTTGTACTTTGATTGAATTAGAAGTACATACGTGGGGTATCTTTCTGAATTATAGGCGCTCAAAGTTAACGTGTCATTGTCATAAATCACATCATAACTCTACAAATAGTGTTGCAAGTAATGTCGGTTTAGCACATCAGATTCGAAAGTCTTACAATACATTTTTTAAGGAAAGTTAACGATTAAAGGACGCGGTTTAAATGGATTTTCTATGCTTACCCTATTAAACCATATTCATTCTTTGACAATGTAAATCTTACGTCGCGTCTGTCTATGAGACAATAATAAACACTTCACAAATATATTAATTGAGTACAGCTTTGGCTGTGATTTGTTAAGCCGACATCACTTACATAGCTACGTACTTGCGAAGATAATATGTCGCGGTAACTTTGAGTTTATGTAGTTCTTAAAGTATTTTTCTTTTTTTGCCGAAGCACATTTTTCTTGTTTGGATTAAAATAATCACCTCCCGATGTTTGTCGGATACAGTATACCTGGAACATTAAATGGCGTATATACACGGTATCCCGAAATATACGCTCAAAATTTAAGAGGTGATTACTGACGTAAAAGCAAGTTAAAATCTTCCTATAAACAGGTGAAATTCCGCTTTGTTTTGGAGATAGAATGTTTCCAACTTGGAGTCCAAAGTCGACGCCAACCAATCGGAAGATAATGAATAATTCTCAATATATCAGGAACAATGCATTGAATGAAAATTTTGTGTTCGGAAATTTGTTTCTAAGAACATGGTTAATACCAGGAGTGAAAACACGATATCACCGAACTGTCAGTGTTTCTAACTAAATATAAATTTCAAGTGATACTACGTCGTGTTATTAGGTGTTTAGTATAATCTATTGATGATAAACAATATACAAAAGGCACACATCGCAGTGTTGTAAACTATGCATGAATATCCTAGGAAATTGCGTATATTGTAGAAGATCACGAAAACTTTTCTGTTTTATCCATACTTTACAACACTGTGACGTGTGCCTTAAGAAAGTGTGGTAAAGTTAATTTCATTAGAACTAGTAAACTACTTACTTAATTTGGGATAAACTTTGTGAGAGAATTTTGAAAATTTTCGTAACCAATGCATATTTATTTTATACTTGAAAGACGATTGATAATACATATAAAATAACACGTACCAATATTTTCAAACTAAATTAATTTACTATAGCAGCAAATTCTTGGCAAGGTCATTTTGCGTCATCGGTTTATACGAAAAGTTAATTTCATTTAGAATTGATCTATGATTACGCGATCATACATCGAAAAGTGAACATTTAATTGGGCATGTTTAGTGATTAGTTGTACGTACTTATGAAAGAGACTTCCAGTGCTGTTGTAATGTTCTGTTCAACTAAATTTTTGAGTGCATGATCAACGTAGACGCAATATTGAAATCCAACACGTTGGATGGATGATTTTTTTAAAAATGGCAGGTGGGACATGTGACATATCAAACAACATGAGAACGTTCCCAGAAAGTCATTCCACTGATCGCATATGACTTACATGTCATGGTGTCACAGTATCGTAACATGCCAGGCGGGTAGGCCCTGTCTGATAAGTCGAATGATTTTTCGCTGTGCGGTGTCCCACATGACCGTGTGGAAGAGTGTGGTTTCTTGAATGTCCTATTCATATGCCTGTGAAGCGCACCGCATCTCACGCACACTGAACCGGGTATTGCACTGTGCTGAATCCAAATACTTGACAGTCGTGTTTTTAGAGGTGACTAGAAAATGCAAGAGCAAATCGAGGTAATCATGATCCCTTGATATAGAAGCAGTTGAGGAGTAGCAGATAAATGTAATCTATATGGACACTGACCTTATATCTATCATAACAATGAACATATATCGGACTTCCAATGGACGTCGAATGAACATTAACATTATGTAGACTTTCTCAGGTACTCATACTACGTCGGCTTATGTCTATTTCTCACAGATAAAAAGCAAAATATTCTTGGCCTGTGAAGTATACGTAGCAAGGGAACTTCGCTACTTTCTTCTTCAGGTATAATTTCAAAAATATGCAGCTGTCTGCAGCGGGATTCTAACTTACTATCTTCTGATTTGAAGGCAGTCACTTTGCTCATTACGTAATGGGAGCATTACCAAGCGCTACTGTTCTATTAATCATTTTATTTTATGCCGTAATGTTTAACTGTTTCCAAAGCAGAGATAGCTATATAGGCTTGAAGTCAATGATGGGATGGTAGACTAGATCATGCTATAGTTCTATGATAGAAACTGATCAAGCAAGCCTCGAGATACGTCACTACTCTTTCCCAATAGGGCATAAACTCGGTTACGCGCCAATTATATCCTACTGATTACCTAGGTTACGAAACATATCATACCCGGCAATGATACTACTCCTCACAACCGCCATTGTCAATTTTGAGTTATCTATTTATTCGGACTCCTGAAACTACTCTCTATCCGACGATATCACTCTCATAACCATGTATCTTCTACAAGCCACGTGAAAGCTCTTTCGTTAGTCTTCCAGAACCACATTAAAATATGAGTGTCCGTCCTGAATACTGGTACTTCTTTATACTAATACAATTTTACATTAATGGCGCTGACCAGCAACATAAAACTTTGAAATATAACACTGTTTAAGTAGTGTCCTCTTACTATCCTTTCTTGCTTTTTAATATAACAAAAAAATCTTCCAAACTTTCAATTGCGATTTTCTCAAAACTAACTCTTTTGGGTTGTGACGGTAATTTTGTCGGGGTACGTTTGTAATTTTGATTTACTTATTACATAGCACCTGACGCACGTGCTCCTAAATCCAAGCTGAAACGTTTAGTCTCCATACCAAGTTAGTTTCTTTAAACTAAATTGAACCATATGGGAACTTATCATTGAAATTTAAACATAGTACGACTAGGTTTGTGCAGATTTTGAAGTAAATGCTCGCCAGATGTATGACTTTCGCAACACCTTCCCCAACGTATATCCATTTTCTGCTGCATAAGCAAGCACACTTTTGGACATCCATTGGATCTCCATAATAACTTGCACCAGGAAGTCCACAATGTCTTATAAACATCCATGTTATGGACATGAATTGGAGACCTAGACTGTTCTACACGATTCCAATATATCCATTAAACGTCCACAATGTCCGTCTTCAAGACATCCATTTGATAAACATACAGCGGATATATAAAATGTCCTTCATATGTGCATCCATTTACTGTATATCCATTGGACAAACATAGTGTCCATCTTCGGGATATGAAGTAGATGTTTACAATGTCCGTCTGCGGAATTTTCAATTTCTGGGCATCTTATGAACATCCATGTAAGGTTCGCAAAGTCCATCTGCAGGACTTTCATTTTCTATACATCTATTGAACGTCCATCTCTTGTCCAATATATACAATACATGGATATAAAATGGATGTGCAACTACATGGTATGGTCATCCGGTGCTGTTAGGGTTCTTTTTTCAGCATGATTGATCTCTGTCACACTAATAGCCAATGGTCGTCGATAAACTGATATTTAGTTTCCGGGTAGGTGTATTAGTAGACGTGGCCCTGTAGAATGACCTACTAGATTACTTGATCTCACACCGAACGGCTTCTTGATGTGGTGTTAGTTGAAACAATTCATGTATTTAGAGAAAATCCGTACTTTGAACCATCTGAAAGACACTCATGGAGTTCCGCGAAATCCTAGCGGACGTGCTTTTATTAGCGTGTCATGAGTAGGCTAAGCCTCTGAGCCCTATACTCAACAGGGAGGAAGCACTTAACACTTTCGCGACGGCTTATTTTTGCTCTGTCTTTCCCCACAATACGGAAAGTTTTGGGTGTTTTCGAATTTTTGTTTTACAGTTGCTTCTATAGAATTTTGTTTTCAATATTTGATTTTCCGCAATCGATAAAATGTTCGGATATTTATTGTGTTAAAACTAATATAGCTACTACTCGCACATAGAAAATTCCCTGTTGCAAAAATTCTCTATATTTCTTATCAAACATTCCATGATCCATTTCAAGGTTTTTGTACAAAGTAATTTTACAAAGCAGATGAATCTCAAAAAACACAGAATACTATACCTGTAACAGCTATTTTACGTGATCAATACCAAGAAATTGCTTTAAGCATATAGGCGCTGAATACGAACCACATATTCTATATTTGTTCCTGTTCAGTTAAAAGTACAATCCTGAAATATATCAGGACGGTTTTCAACATTCACTCATTACAATTGTTATAACGAAGCAAGAATTGCTGTCTGCAGGGTGTGAACTAACGGCGCGTCGTCGATGAAAAATATTTCCGTTCGCAACGTGCGGTCAGTCGTCGTGAAAAAGTTATACACAACACGTAGTAGCGTATTTCTAAATTTAGGTAAGGGTGACCCTGATGTCGAAACAAGTAGGTTAAATCTAACACGTGGAATGACTTTCTGGAACATTCTAGTGCCGTTCGATATGTCACATGATTAATTCATATTTGATAAAATTGACCTTTATGCAATATGGAGGATTTCACGATGGCGACCACATAGATCATGTACTCAAAAATGTAGTACTTTTCCACCATTGCACATTTGTATACTCCGTGAACTGTTTATGAACTACAAGGTTGTGTAGGGTTCTTTGAATCACCCTGCATATTTAGCATCCCTCAATTTTGAAAAATTGTGAATTTAATTCTTCAAACAGAAAATGAAGGGGAAATGGGTATTTCCCTTGATTTACTCACTCAAACACCTTTCTTTTCGACACTAACTTTGAGATCTCAAGTCCCATGGTCCACATACTACAAAAGACTTATTATGCGAATCTGTTATTTTGAAGAACGCTCCAAAAATGTCGCACCAAAATAAACGATATCCACCCAAGATCAGCACCATAAACCGTAATCAAATTTTCCGAGCCTCGAAATTTTTATAGAGGTTTATGTTGGATCCAGGTTATTAAAGTATATTGTAACTCTTATTAGCATGTGCTATTTAATTCAATTTGAATCAAAGGTGGAAAAGGCTACAACAGTTTATTCACTAATGAAATACATCTACATAACTGGTGGTTTCTTTATACTAATTCATTAAATACGATATGATACGCTGCTGTAATCCATGCGTTTTTGTTTGAGTCTCTACATCATCCTCGATACATTTTGCCATGCTTAATGTTATATTTTAGTTTGAATTTACTCCTTAAATTGCACGATTGATCTGTTCAAAAACATATTTTGCCTTCACTTATGATTTCAACAAGCTTTATCAACATTCTACTTGTGGAAATTGTTTTGTGAAAATATCATAAATTTATATGAATCTTGCCTCTCGCTTCTCTTGGTTCAACCAACAATACAACTAACAAGAAGACACTTCGACCATAATCCGACGCTAGAAACGTTTTCCCACGTCCAGTTTTAAGTTTCATTTCATTTCCCTAACATTGGTTACACTGCAGCTAATTATTTCCCTAATTAATAAGGACAAACATGTTATTTAATTTCAACTTTAACACAACTGGTAGACAATTTATTACTACGCAATTTTCATAATGTTGCTTCGATAATTCGCAATAATCGAATCTACGCTTTCATATCAATGTAGTGTTTCAGTGTTTGTTGCACAAAATTTATATAACAATTAAAGACGATACAACAATTTCGAAAACCATACAGTAACTTATTATTGTTCTATGTAATTCGTTTTGGAAGCTTGCCATACTTTAATTATAAAAAAAGACCGTTATGAAAAACTGTTGTAGATCATGATAAAGACGACTATAGAGCAAATTACATATGAAATGTATGTTGAACGTCTGGTAGGTTCTTTAAGCCCGAAAAAAAACAATTGGATGGAATGTACGTAATTCTGTTACATTTAAATTTATTCATATTACAGTGCGTGTTTTAATATTATGATGCGTTGTTTTAAACCTAGTTTATATTTGTATATATTGTACGTATATCTATTTACATTCGCTTTTACACGTATTCATAACTTTTGTCTGACAATAGTGTATACTAATTTTCAGGTATATTTTAATAGCTGGATATTTACTCGTCATGAATATGTACATCATTCTTCTAATTTTCCTGGACGTCAAACTAACAGACTCTAAAATTCACACAATACGAAAAGAATACGCTTCAAGAACTGTTAATACACTTAATATATAATGAGTATAATACACAACGGTGTATGGTGATTGGACAAAGCACACAATTTGAAGTTGGAAATCTTAAATCAAATATAAATTATATACCTCTCATATATGAAGTTATTGAAGCTGAACAATTACCATCTATTTATCATTCCTTTCTTAAAGCAATGAATGAAGGATGTTGACGTTTGTTGTAGCACACTCCAAAGTCTGGGACACATTGTATCAGATCAATAAAGCAAATGAAAATAGTGTACAAAGAAACCAGAGACGATTTATAATAGTAGATCCAATCATACCTTCTCAGTTTCAGGATATCTCAAGTTATTCTTGGCTGAAATATTTACCAAACACCTATGTAATTACGTCTACAGAAAGTGAGCATTCAGATATCTACCAGAACTATGATGTCTTAACACTTTCTTTAGATAGTAATTTGCATCCACTAGAATTTAAAGTAGCCTATGTGTGGCGGGACAGTAAATTAATAAACCTTCATGAAAGGTTTAGTGAAAGTGAAGTGTTAAATTTAAATGGGAAAACGTTGAATCTTCTAATGGTAGAATACAGTCCATATACAATACTTTCAAATGATTCCCTTGAAGGTATTGATTATAGAATAATGATGGAATTTGCTCACAGACATAACTTTACATGGGATATTCAGACAATGCATACTGACCAGTGGGGTGATGCCTCAGACAATGAATCTACCGGAACGTACCTGGGAACATTACGAACCGGTAACTATGAAGCCGGAATCCCAATAGACTACATAACTCTCTCCAGAATTAAATCATTTGATCTGAGTGTGTCTCATGTACCAGCTGGAGTGAATTTCCTCACTCCAAAACCTAAACGTAAAATTTACTTGTGGGCGATATTGTTACCTTTTGCAAAATCTGTTTGGTTGAGTGTCTTTATATTTGTAGTGACAAGTGCATTTCTCTTATACTCCTGTTCAACTCTTCAGTACAAGATAACTGACTGTACAATTAAAATGTGTTCGTATACAGAATATGGGTATTCCTTAACAAATTCTGTACGGATATTACTTGGATCAGGAATTCCAACCTCGGAACATGCTGCAATTAATCATTTATTAATTTGGTTATTTCTAACCAGTATGTTGTTAATTACTGCCTACAATTGCAACCTTGTATCCTATATTACAATTCCTCGTTATGAATCTCCAATAGATACTGTTCACAAACTAATATATTCCGGTTTGAAATGGGGAATGAACGACATGTCTTGGGTAGAATTGTTTGACGGAGCAAATCCTGATTCAGCAATAGAAATCATTGGTAGGAAGTACATGTTTTTGGAAGACTTAAATGAACTCAACGATTTAGCAAGAAACGGACAAATAACAGTTATTGTTGACTTACTGTTTTCTGGACATATACGTAGTGTTGACTTTCTTACAGAAGAAACACTTCAAGAACTTTATTTAATGAAAGAAAGCGTAATGACGTATCATCAGACTTTTGCATTTCAGAAAGGTTCTCCAATATTGCCACAATTTAATAAATTTATTAGCCTATTACGAGACTCTGGTTCTATATTTTATTTGGAGGAAAGAATCATTGAAGACTTTCGTCCAAGAAGGTTTTTATTACCTTTGAAATATTTGCAGGAGAACACAGAAAACTTCTTGCATCCATTTACTTTGCAGGAAATTGGTGGTTCATTTGCTATACTTTCCTTTGGTTTATGTATAGCTTTAGTAGTTTTCTGTGTCGAAATTCTAATCAGTTTTAAGTTTCTTTTGGCTCAATAATTGAAGGTATTGTTCCATCAGTAATCTAAGGAATGAGATTGATTAAATGTAGTTGTCTTGTAGATATATTGTATATATGTTTACGATTTTAAAATAATATCACTATTATCAAAATAATATAACTGATCAAGAGACAAGCAAATAATTTTCTTATGTATATACGTTTGCACTCGAACTCATCAACATTGAGTTCGTTTAAACTAAGCTCAAAAACTACTTAGTGTGTTTTTCTTGTAAATTTTCTTCAGAACGCCTGATATTTCTGAGAGATCATTGCTTTTAAAATGTATGTATATCTTTTAGGCAACTTAGATTCAGGCATAGAAATCATTGGTGAATCCTTTACACATTACATGGTTATTTCCTGTTTCGTTTTAGCCATTCATTTACCTTCATTGCTTGTTATATTGATTCAGTAAGTCAGAATAATTTGATAAAATTTCAAACCATAAGAAAATTGCTTTTACATATTTCGTCTTTAATAAAAGATATCCATTTCGTTGTTAACTTTGAGATTCCTGAGGACTGATGTTTGAGAACCTAACTTGAGACAAGTGTTACAATTACTCAACGTTGAATGTTTCATTCAACTAATAAGTTGAGTGTTCAACAGAAACACTTGCCAATTTTTTAACAATTTCGACAGAGACGTAAGATTATACTTTCTTCATTAATCCTTCAATAGTTTAAATATTGTATTAATGAAGTAAAACTAGTCTGAGTTTAATATTTCACTAAGTCGATTTTAGTATCTATACTAATACTTATCTCAACATATTTTACTTCAGAGATTATTTTGCTGTTTTATTGTACTTTTTAATTTTGCTTCTGGAGTTTATGGTTATCGAAATATTGGAAACCATGTTTTATAGCAATAAAAATTGTATCTTTTCTTACCGAACTTAGGTTGAATGTCGTAGCTCTTCAATCATAATTATAATCTAAACTTCATCAATATGCAGAACATCTGCTGGCACGTTTGTAGTTTTATTTGTGTTCCTCAAGTTTTGCTTGTGTTTGTAAATCAACACTCTCATGTCTTTATATTGGTAATGCTGCAAAATGAAGTCCGTTTCGAGGGGTATGGAGGAAACAGACAAATTTCTGATGTAGATTTACTATTACCATAACGTCGAAGAATATTGGATCCTAAGAGCGATACTAACCGTGGTATAAGTCATGTAAACGATATAAAATATTCTGGGTGAATTAAATGACAAAAACGAAATATATTCTTTCTTCAAATGAGTATATTTAATAGACACTTTTCTGTGTTGAATTTCAGTGGCAGAAACATACTATTTAATCGTTGCAGTAAATTACATTTCACCAGTAATATCATCATTCATGCTACAAAATAGCGTATTTCAATTTTTAAACTCAAAGTGTACTCATGTAAATAGACATTCCCTAATAAACTTCATCGTTATAATGTTATTATGTAGGACCAATTGAGTACTTTAAATGTATTTGTATTCTTCATTTTGCAATTTAACAAAGAAAAAGATTTATTTTTTTTAAACATTTTTCAGTAGTGAAGAAATGAATGTTTCGAACTGTTTATTGTAATTATTGTATCTACACTAAGTGTTTTATTAGCACATAATCTTTCATAGTGTATATTTTGATTCAATGATAATAATTTTCAGATTGAAAAATCAGACAGCAATTTCTAAATTATTATGATTTAAAATATATATTTACCGAAATATTTGATAGTAATGAAGACTAGTTATTTATGAGAGATCCTGTGTTTACTTATAGTAAAAGGCAAGTACGTATTAATAAAATTGTCTTTGTCGTTGAAGTCTAATACGATCTGTACCAACAAGTATTGAATAAAGTACTACTTTAATACAAATATAAAACAACGAAACTTTGATTCTAAGTAGCAACTACCTGGAGCGTTTGCTAATTATGAAATATGAAGATTTTATATCACAGGAATATATATGTATCACAGTATATATATACTGCAAAAACAAAAATTATGCATACTAGTATACCGTTGCAAAGTCAATAGTATGTTAGTTACATGGTATGTTACCCAATAGAACCGCGGTCACAATCGTGGTCAATCCCCAGTAGCACACATGTTAATAAAACTGTTTAATGTGTTGAAGCCTTCAGGAGTACATGTAATTCAATATGAAACAAGACCGCTTATTACAAAAAAGAAATTCACTTTTGATGGTTGTCGGGCAGAAGACACGGTAAAAAGGGGTAGCGGCATGAAAAAGGTTGAGAAACCCTGCTTTAGAGAAACTGAGAAAAAAGATGTGCGAACTATTCTTCGAAGATTTATCTTATTTCATATTTTCAATCCACACAATGTTGTGGCAGAGGTGCCGGACATTTTGGCTGAGTTGCCAGATGAATGCTGACATTGTACCTAGTGAATGGTACGGTTATTACCTTCCTCGGAAGTGTTCGCTGAGGAACATTATCTCCCCGTTTTGAGTTTTCTTGAGGATGGGAAATACTGATTAATACTCAGATGGTAGCTATCTTGAGTGAGATCATTCCAAAGTTTTCATTCTTCAGACAAGGAAAATTATGGAATGTAGTCTTAAAACAAAATCCGTGAGAACTTCTCTCCCGCATCCTCCCTTTAATACCCTTTCTCAATTTAAGCCAATGATACCTAAAGTCATAACAAACAATGAAATTAAAGAAAAATAATGTGAAAATCAATAACTGAAAGAGTTATTATAGATTTTAATTCATATGCAATGACACATGATGGCGCTAAGGAGAATAGAGACGGTGATGCCTTCTACCGCTTCTGCACAGAACTATTTCAAACAATACTTTAAATACTATCATTGTCACGCAATGATTACTATTTCCCATATTAACTACTCTCTTTATATTTGTGAGAAGGTAATTATAAAAATATCACAATGAATATTGATTCCCTGGAGGTTTATATAATTATTTCTTCTTTAGAAGACCTCGTACCGACTAACTGAAAATAGTTTTAAGTCTATGATGAACATACAGGCTGGGACAAAAGACGCTTCCTAATAAAATGTTGCTAAGCAATCGTATTTATATCTAGCATTTTTTTTATCATAGCGTTCAAACATTTAAGAATGAGTCTCGGAAAGGAGAGTGAAAAGGATGTGGGAAGTAGTAGACCAGAGCCTAATTCAAAGGTACAATTCCGGCATTTGCCTGGTCTGAAAGCAAACCCTCAATCTTTCTTGGTACCTCAAGGCGAAAAGGACAATCGCTTAAGCTAGGTGGCCATTCAGTTCAGCAACGTTGGTCAATCTATTCCTAGAAGTGCATGTTTAATGAATTCCAAGCCTACAAATCAAAATAAAGCTGTGCTTGAGTCTGTTGCTATAACAACAGCGTCTCGAAAAGACAAGTACGATTTAAAAGTTCTGCAAAAAACAACATCTGAAGACATCCTTCGCTCTGAAATAATTTCTAATAACGTTAAGGAAAGTACGGTATGTTTCAAGAATAAAACATTGCATTGTCCTATAAGATACATTTGACGTTTAATGACTAGATAACCTAGAGTTCATATTTATCATATGTGTGTGAACTTCAGACTTAATAAAGGATAGATTGAAGAAAAGGGCAATTTTCAATTAATTATAGTTCATTGAACTAATTCCTATAAAATGGATTTGCGTTGTGTCTAAATATTTTACTAAAGTTGATACATACATAATTTATAAACATGAAGTAATCTTTTTTATGTCATAAAATAAGAGCTTTTTCCCCATCTCTTTGAAATTTAATACTTTTAATATATACTGATTACTAACTCTCCAACTCACAGCTTTCTTTCTTTGAAGTTAAGTACTTACTGTTTACAACTGAACAAGTTACTATAGTGGCTGCAGCGAGTCCTGACGCTTGATCTCATTCCTGATTTTCCGCCATCCAATGAAAGTTGGGAGTGTGTCCGGCTGCGACTAACGGAGTCATCCGAACCAAATCACGTGAACAACATGCTAGTCAACCTCCGCAACGATTCATTAAATCTCAAGCTTCAAGACTCGTTAATTCTACTATACATGTGTTAAAAGTACCTCTCAACAATCAGTTTTCGATATGTTAATCACTAATATTGCATCATGAATGAAGACTTCAGTGGTGTTAACTCCTATACACCCAATATATTCCTGACTTTGATGTATAACATGAAGCAATACATCGGTGAAGTGTAACAAATTACATTCTGAATATATTACACGAGAATTCCTTAACAGAAATGTGAAATAAAAGTATTTTAGAATTCAGAGACAATGATAAGTATTAATGTTCATTGATATTGATTTACTAACAAATCTGTCTAGAAAGCAACGAAAATTATGTTTGTTTCAGATTGGCTTCTTAACGTGCATACTGCAATGTAACTAGGAATAACTACATCATTTTCCACTCTATGTGGTTATCCTTTGGATATTTTCCTTTCGGTTTAAACCTTACGAAAATTTCAAGAATTTCTCAGCACAATTTTCTCCTCTTATTATTTACTTTTAGAATCCTTTGCACAAGATCACAATATAGATTAAATTTTCCGTTCACCATTTCTGTTGTCAAACATCGATTTTGCATAATGCAAATCTTGAACTAGTGAGTAATAACGTCCAATATTATGAAACCTTGCCGCCTAGATCAGTGTTCAGATGCAGACTTTTCTTACATTTGAAAATCTTTTGGAGGAACGAAATATTTTCCCAGGTGATAATAAATCTCTACAAAATGGAATTGGTTTTAATTTAAAACAAAATTTTGTCCCATAATTGAGCACAGTGTTTTAAATTTTATTTTCCATAATCCTTCGTCAGAATACATACTAACACCAATAAATGGGGGACCATCAATTTGTAAGTTGCTCTTCAAACTAATAACTGAAATAGGATGTTAACGCAGCGTACAGTTCGTTAGTTCTTTGTTGTTGTAACACTGCGTATGTGAAATAAATTTAGTTTTATAACTTAAGGATTACATCATATGTTAATTATTTTCAAAATTTAATCCATCCCGTTATCTTATCTTCCCGTTATCAGTACGATGACTTGATACATAATCCATTTCTCATCAATTTGTATAGGGGGTTAATGTTAATATTTGCAAATAGCTTTGACTGTCTCAACTCTCTATTAAGTCTATGATTTGTGTCTAACGCTCTTTGATTGTCCTACGATATTGTACCTTTAGGAAACTACATGGACATAAACTAGTGTTGAACCATTCTAACTGTACTTTCACGTAACAAACCAAAATATTTCTTGTAGCTATAATAAAATAGTTGTACTTTCATGAGACAGCAGCACCTCACGTACATTTTAAGTACGAATTTGGCAGTTGTTAAAGCGAGTCAAGTATTTTTATAATTTCTATGCACTTTCAATAAGTAAAGATGATATAATCCAGTTTTTTGATATTAAAGAGTGAAAAGTATGTGACAGGACCGGGGATCGAACCCGGGATCTTTGGGTTACCGTCCCAATGCGCTACCATCTGCGCCACCCAGTCGACCCCTTTCCCACTCACACAACTTTCACTCATTCTGTCGATGTTCTCTCCCGAAACCATCTGGAGAGTACCACAACTCCTAGTTGTGCTTGGACTTTCCTGTGTCTCATAATGTCCAGTCCCATACTTTTCACTCTTTAATATCAATTGGATCTGTACCTACAGAGGCTTGATGTACAGAAAAAATCGGAAGTTGCCTCTATTTCATCTTTGGATATTAATTTTTCCGTGTGAGATGTTCACCATTATGAGACATAGGAAAGTTCAAGCACAACTCGGAGTTGTGGTACTCTCCAGATGGTTTCGGGAGAGAACATCGACAGCATGAGTGAAAGGTGTGTGAGTGGAAAAGTTGTCGACTGGGTGGCGCAGATGGTAGCGCATTGGGACGGTAACCCAAAGGTCCCGGGTTCGATTCCCGGTCCTGTCACATACTTTCCACTCTTTAATATCAATTGGATCTGTACCTACAGAGGCTTGATGTACAGAAAAAATCGGAAGTTGCCTCCATTTCATCTTTGGATACCAGTTTTTTGAGTTCATTAATTTGCGGTTTTGTTAGCTTGAAAATGAATTAAAATATCAGCTCTGTAGATTAAAAATCGGATCATCTTGGTGGTCTTATAAACTGAGCTTTCAATAATACACTCCGTCAAGCAATTTTCTTCTTAAAATCTGAAAATGTGTTGAAAGTACGTTAGCTTTATGCTATCAAGATATGTTGTGAGCAAACTGTATACATATCAAAGGATCAAAGTTTGATTTTTCGTGAGTATACAACAATTTATTTCAGAAATTCATGATAATCTCAAAATCCATATGAATCTATCGTTTATTGTACAAAACAATTAACTAGGGTATTTTATAATGACTAAAAGTTTTTAAAAAAATTGCATTTTTAACAGTGCAGGGAATAATTATGTATGAATAACTAAAGAAATTCTAGTAAATCACTAGCGTTTATAAAACTAACAGTGTACTCACACGTGGTCCAATGGAATTCTCCAGGGATGTTCGATTTAGAGGATATGCTAACGTTGAAAAGAAGATATCTGACAGCGAACATCACAATGTCACTCCGCTACGTTCTTGTGCCTGAATAGAATTTAGAAGAATGGTTAAATTGAAACTGATTAGATAATCATTGACCAAGCATCCATCATGTTAATAAGTGGAGATTTAAAACAAACATACCGTAAATATTTTGTTGGTGTGCTTGAAATGTCCGTGCCATTTGCGTCATATCCAAAGGTCAAAAGAATGAAAATTGACTAACCAAGGTAGTCCCAGTCTGCAGCCACACACTATTGCCATCGCTCACCCAACCACTGGATTCCGTGGTGGATGAAATCTGGAGTCTACTATTCGAAGAAATCCTCAAATGCATGTTGCAACGCCCAATCATCAGAGAAGGTCCTCCTGCTGAGAAGTGGTCGAGATGCCGAAAGAGGTGGTGATCAGTTGGACAGTGATCCGGGGAATACGGTGAGTAAGAAAGGGTTTCATACTGCAACTCATGGAGAGCCTACACCGTTTTCCTTTCACCACATGTGGCCGGGTATTGTCATCCAACATGAGACACCATATCTGTTGATCATTGCTGGTTGCTTGCGAACAACTTTGTGGTGCACTTCATAGATTTCAGTACTAAAACAATCTGCAGTCTTAGAAAGACACGATGGACCACTCCCACCACAGACCACCAAACCAGCAAAAACACCTTCTGTAGTTGAAGACGTGTTTTCGGACACCGTCCTGGACATTGTTCATGACCAAAAAATTATAAAACCGTTTACAGTGAACATAATATATCAATTTTGTCTATGAAATGACAACCCAACACTGGAAACCTACTGGCTTATTCCTTACACTTACAAGTAAACCTTTAGATGCTTGAAACTGCTTTTTCGACCAAAGTTGCTACGGCACGTCAAGAAACCACCAGAAAACATGATAAAAGAGCTTTCGTCCATGGTGCAGTGACCAAACGTTTCATTCATTAGAGTGAGTACTTATAGAGTTATGTAAGTTGTAAAATATATGTTTATTTGTAAAATGCTTGACACAATGGAAAATAAATACACATGAATGAATACCAGATTAATGTGCTATATGTAAGAGGGTATGGTTGTAACAAGAGCTACCTTGAAGTCGGCCCTCTTGAATGTTGCTTGATTTTTTTAAAAAATCGGAAGTGGGTCATGTAACATATGAGCTATAACTTTGCAAGAAATGCATTGGTGAAGTCAGTTTTACCATAAATGTGTTTTTGAGAGATAATGAGATGTGAAATTAGTATCGGTAGTTGATTAAAAAGTTTGGAAATACCTTGTTTTTTTTAAAAAAAAACAGCGTAACAAATGAAAACCTAATTCCACAAGCACAGAATAGCTGGTTAAAAATACTCATTACTTGTGCATTTTGTCTTCATTTCTCAAGCTGTTTTAAAAAACAAAAGAGTATTTCCAGACTTTTCGATAAATAACGCACATTAATGTCACATCTCATTGGCTCTCTCACAAATACATTTATGACAAAACTGACTTCACCAATGCATTTCTAGTAAAAAATCTAGCTCAGTTTGATGTGATAGTTGAACCCCTCCCATTTAAACAATTGAGCAACATTCAACATGGCCGCTACGACAAACATGTCCTCTGAAAGATAGTGCATTAATCTGATATCCATTCATGTGTATTTGTTTTCCATTATTTCAGAATCTTATCATACAAATAAACATGTGTTTTCCCACTTACATAACACTATAAGTACTCATGCTTTTGAATGAAGCTTTGGGTTACTTCGTCCGTCTTTATGGATGAAAACACTTTTGATCAAGTTTGGTTTAAAATGCACTTGAAAGCATTGATGGATTTACATTTTAAGAGAACTGGATACTTCTAGACGGCGATTTTGGTTGGCCGTGTCAACTCATGTGGCACCTATGAGTACATCTTTTTCACCTTAGCAATTGCACGGAGCCACCTACTGACAGTAGTATGGTGTACGCCTAACTCGTCTGCAATGGCAGGAACACGTTTCCGAGGGTCCGCTTGTTTATGAATAGCTCATCCGAACAATATGTTGGTCGGTACCCACGGGGATCACTTTGCAATGTTGGGTCATCGGAACGCAACTTAACAAACCAATGGCGAATATTGCGTTCATTCGTCGGTCCTATCCCAAATGCATAGTTAATGTTCTTGCCGATTTCTGTACAGAATGCCCCAGTTTGAATTCATAAAAATCAGTCGCAAATGTGTGTTCTCCATGGTGCATTTTCATACGACCCTGTTCAACATCACACTGCTCCCTAACTGTCTGGTACCCCAGCATGTTTGCTGGACGTATACAAACATTGTGGTGTTAGACGCGTGACCTAACTCTCGTTTTCTCTTACTCGTCATCATCTGCACACTTAGAAGGGAATTGACATTTTGAAATAGATTATCTTATTGTAGAGCTCAATTATGTTATATGTGACAACAGTCAAGGATTTTAAACGTTGGTAGCACCCATACGAAGAAATTTTGATTATACAGTGATAACGTTCTTTAATTATCTCCTGTTTAACTTTTTTGACCATTACACGTTATTTAAACATTTAAACGTTGATAAAACCTTGAATTCAAACTTCAAGAGCTGGGTATTCAACGGTGTTTTCAAGGCGAAATCAACGTACATGTTACTGGAGAAATTCCTCAACAGTTTCTATAACATACATTGGTGTTTTTTTCTCGGGATTCTCCCATTTTGCTAGTTAGTACTCAATAACAAAAAATACTTGATATGGTAGAAAGAGTTAGAAACTATTTATTGATATTCCAGATTATATTTCGTCGGTTCGTTATTACTTTGTTATAATCCATGATGGATTATAGTTTCTACTGTCTTCGATGAACAAATATATGTGAAGGACATGAGCTGTAATAAGTATGGTTACTTTCTTTAAGAAATTATTATTGAGTTAATATTGACAGCATATTATGGAGAATAAGTATTACACATTCAACATGTTTGACGATAATTTTAAGTGTGTTTTTTCTTGAGTTTGCAATATCTAATTGGATTGTCATAATCCTATAGAGGCAACCTACTATCCTAGTGTAAGTTGAGAAGATCGAACCTAAGTTAAGGAGTTATTTTACAACATATCACCTTTCCTCCACTTCAGAGGTGTAGCCACGGGGTACTGGGGTGTCGTGCCCCTCAAATGAAAATTGGGATAATTCAGTAGATATACAGTTTCCGGGACTTCGTACACGATACTTGTGGGTTAGTCCATGTAAAATCGTTCAGCTTGGCTGCTCGACCCGTTTAAAAAAATATTTTTTTTAAATATTTATCTCCCTTATATAAGAATAGTTTAAAACGAGCAATGTTTTACTTTTATACCAATAACCAATCTATTAATTATGGGCAGCCATTTCTGTATTGCGGTGCATATCAAAATTTGTGTTCACAGACGTTTACAGAAAATGTAGTATATGCTGACTCGTTTATCATAGGACATTCAAACAAAACCCATTCTTGTCTTTAAAATCCGCTTGATAATTTTAGTCCTCTGCACGGAAAACCTAAAAACGCATTAGATGGATGCGTTTACTTACACATCCATCTAATTTATGAAGCTTAATAATCTTATTACATAAAGCGATCAGTTCTCCTATATGGTATTTGCACGTAATTTTATTCTCGCCACCAGCACTAAAGATTGCGATACATTTCGGTAAATGCCATGAAATGATCTATTACCAGGTGTATGCATAAGTAGTTTCCGGTTTACCTAAGAGATGGCGTTAGCGAAAAGTACGCAGCGTATTCATTTGACACATACGTCATTTTGTTCGTCTGACATTAAACTACAAACACACACAAGTTGAGTCCACCAAACACTAGCGTCTTTGTTTTATCGTTCAGTGATAATGTCGAAGTTTCTGCCTGAAAAAGAACATTTGCGGGACGCATTGCTTTTCTTATTTAATCAAAAGAAAAAGGCTGTTGAAAGTCATCGTGTGCTGGTAGAAACATATGGTGAACACGCTCCATCGATTAGAACATG
>JAGDQP010000623.1:0-14700 GCA_022664845.1 Lepisma saccharinum | reverse complement strand
CACCAACAGATTACTGTCTTTTTTGCGCCCTGCAAAACCACCTTTCCTAGAAAAGAATGCAAAATGAGGATGACGTGCGGTGAACAGTGACCCAGTTCTTTGCCTCCAAAACTTCTTTCAGCGGGGAATTCAACAACTGGTTGATAGGTGGCAAAGTGTTGTAGGTCTAATGGAGGCTATTTTGCTGACTAAAGGTAGTATTCCAGGTAAGTTATCGTTCTTTTCCTCACAGTACAAAAATACGACATTCTCTTTGGGATAAGCTGCAACAAACAAAGAATATATTAATTGATTTTGAATTTAACGTAATTTGTTACTATTCATTTACAGGGCTTACTAATTACTTCACTATTTACACGCACTTATAACAATCTTAGCTTTACCATATGCAATGCTTTTATTAGAATACTACATTCACGTTGTTCAATATCCATGTTGTGCTGTCATATGTTTGAATATATATGTTATTTAAAAATTCTACTGCACTGTAGCTACTCGAAACACATTTAAATATAGTTTCTTGGTAATAAGGTGTCGGGTTTTATTTCAGTTCTTTTCATGACTGCGTACTTTTTTATTTATTTAACACAATTTTTGAATTATGATATTCGAAATTGTTGTTTGAAGCTGTGTTATTTAGTATTTGCTATTGCACCATTACTTGAAATACTTGGCACACTATTATGTATCAGGAAAAGCCAATTTATTATATCGCTTTTCTAACAATAGAGACTGGAAAAAATACTTACAATTTGAAATGTTCTGAAGTGAAAAGTGAAGATCAATAAATAACAATGTTAGTTGAGGAAATTATTCATAACGTCAATATTGAAAAGAATCGTTGCACAGCACAAATAACAACACTCTACCTTAAATGTACCGTTTTTAACTAAAACTAGTTTATGTTCGGTTTAAGAAGCAGACTCATACGTTATTACAATAAAAGTGTCTGAAAAATACAGAAAATGTCTGTTGACAACTTCGATTTCATGGCTTATCTTCCATGGTACTACTTGCTATGGTGCGTCACTCGCGAAAAGACTTCAAGGTAAATTATATCACATTGCAACTGAATGAATTTGTACGTATTATATAATATATCTAACCTAGGAACATATCTAATTGTAATACTTTGGAAATAATGCTTATTTCATTTATTGCTATTGAAATTTCGTAACAAAAATAGATTATGGTGAAAAAAAAACTTTCTAGGATTTTCAAGTAAATACGTCATAGCTTCAGAGATTCAACATCATAGATATGAAGTACTAGGAAACCGAAATCAAATAAAACGGTTAGGCGATTTCTCAAGTCTACCTACATTGATGGTAAGTCACAATACCTACAATTGCTGAATCAATGCTGTTTCGTGTAATCGCTTAATTTTACCGACTTCATTTATGTAATTGGTTTAATTGTTTTAACACCTAAAAGCCTTCCAAAACACCTTCTTCAATGAATTCCAATTAGACTTGATCTTATAACCATGCTCATAGGAAGCAAACGTGTTACGTTCTTGGACAATCAGAGATTGTACATTATACTTAATCTTTTTGTTCTCATAGAAGTGATTTGACATATTTCAAATAGAGAAAAGAATAATGCTCATTTTGTAGAGATGTGAGAAGAGTCCGATTCAGGCTCGATTCCTATTAGACAGTTCTGAAGACTTGTAAACTACTCATTTTTGCATCCCAATGAATGATTCTAGTTTCCTCACTGGAGATAGAGGTTGCCAATTAATAACTGCCATCGTCGATCAGTTACTGAATCTTTTGAAGTCCATCCTATTGAGATTGCGTAAACTCTTGAAAATTCTAAAGAATATTACCTATTTTAAAAGAACAATTAAAGGGCTCAGATCAAAAGACCAACAAGGAACTTTAAAATAGAACGCTTATAATTGAAGGTCGTACTCTGAAAACCACTAAAGTCTTACATATTTAGTAATTGAAACAACACAAACGTTCAGAGTTAATACGCAAGATATTTTTCTTGTACAAGGAAATACGAACGAAGTTAAGAATATACTCTTTGACTCCATTTTTTACTTGTATAAATTTTTACGATAAACACTTACTATTCAGCTAAGCTTCATATTAAATTAAATGCATTTGGATACTCTGAATTGACGTAGGAATAAGTAAACTATCGATTACATCGTTATTTTTATCGCTTTTGTGTATCACAAGAGATACATGGTCTGTATATATAAAAGCTTTTCACGAAAGGAACATTAACAGCTCTTGTTTAATGGTGCGACTAATGGTACCAAATGGATGTGATATTATCTATGTAAAACACACACGAAAAGTATAGTTACATTCGCCTTCATTTATTCAAGGTGGGAGCAAACCTTCGTAGAAGTTTTAAATTTAACTATATTGATTGTGAAAGAACAAAGCAGTAGGTAGTAGTAACAAACACATTCATCGTTTGCAAATAAATTATTTACATAAGGATATATAATAAATTTTGCAGGTATTTTTAAATGTATTCTTCAGAGTATTTTAAACATTAATATGTAATGTTTTATTTCCTGTTTATCACATAAATGTATTATGTAAACGGAAATTGATATTGAGTTTGACAGATTACTTGTAGATAAGATGGGTTGATTTAGTTATGGTGATTACATCGAATTCGGATAATTGACGAGAACTTATTTTAAGAATTTTTGCACAATATTTGTAACTTAAAAACGTAAAAATTTGTCTCGCAGACGGACAGTTTGTCTTCTAATAGTGCACGATTTGCTCTATTCAGGATAGTGTTCTGAAGATCAAAGATCTCATTTTTCTCTGTCACCAAGCAAACTCAACTGACTCACGATTGTCATTAACATAATACCTCGGATTCGCACTACAGCAATGTTCATAATTAGAATCTTCTATTTTGGTAATTTCTTAATGTTGTCAAGTGGTATTGTGTTTAGAGGTTCCTGTTGCTTTCTTCGTACTTTCATATGTGTTAGACAATGTTACTAATTTATTTTCATATTTAAAAGTGCCGCAACATCATTTTGAACTGGGATAAGAATTATTGCTCATGTCGAACTGGTAGTCTTATTCAGTCTTCTTATGTGGTTCCGTGTAGTTTTACAATTTCGATTGGCCTCGATATCTATTGACACATCGGCCAATCTTTGACACACTGCGAATGAAATCACTTATGCACAACTTGTCACTAATAAGATTTCCTTTGAATATTTTCGTGAAATCACTGTTAGAATATTTATTACAAGTGTGTTGCAAGGTTCTTTTAGTCATAATTCAACACAGAGAATATATTTAGTACGTTTGGTTTGAATTCCTTCAAAATTCCAATTGTTGCTACAGATGTACTCAAAATTGCATTTACATATACATCAAATTTTCAGAGAAGGGAAAACAGATTAGAACATTATTTGTTGTTTCTTCCTAAGATGAAAATTGTAGTGTAAAATGCCTGAATACCGTAAGTAACACAAATATTGTGAGTGTGTTAGAGTGCAGACGTATATTCTTCTCGTTGCTGAAGTCAGTCGAGTGTGACGAGATTTGTGTTGACATTGTAGCTTGGAGAAGCCGGATACGAATGTTTGCTGCGAAAACGAGATTGAAGTGTTGCAATCCTTGTGAAAATGTTGATATCCTTACATCGGTGTTGAAAGTGTTCTCGCTTGGTTTGGTGATCGCTGCATTACTGGTGATGTCGGGAGTAGAATTGAACCCAGGCCCTAAGTCATTGGACGTCCTATACAAGAAATTGGAAGAGCTGGATCAGAAACTAACTGGTATTTCAAGTGTAAAACTTGAAACGGTAGTGAGTGAATTGAGTGCGGGGAAAAGAGAGAATGAGGAACTTAAGAAGCAACTGGCTGTTACTAGTGATCTTGTGGACAAACTTGAAAATCAGTGTCTCAGAAATAATCTAATGTTTCGTAATATTGGTAAATGTAGTGGACTGGAATCTTGGGAAGAATCAGAAAAACGTGTCTTACAGTTTGTCACAAAGTAGCTTAAAGTAGACTTAAACTATAGTAATCTAGAAATAACCCATTGGCTTGAACGAGAACCTAATGTCCTTATTATTGTTAGATTTTTCTTTCAAGAGAATGGCTGAAATACTTAAAAATGCTTTCCGTGCAAAAGGAACACATGTTATTATTACTGACGACTTCTCGGCTTCCATGAGTGAAACAAGAAGACAGTTATCATGTTATATGAGGGACGCTCGATCGAGAGGAAATCGCGCAAAGCTCCAATATAACAAACTATATATATATACAATAGACCATACACTCTTAATGGTCTACAACAAAGTGGAAAGGTGTCACATGAAATCATATAAAATGTAATAAATCTCCTGAAGCTGCAACACTGTTTCCTGAGCTTGAGCAAAGTGCAGCTGCATCTACGACATCTGGAAAGAAACAAGTGAACAGACTTCAACGCGTTCAACCATGACATAGCCGCCTGTGGGAAGCAGAGTTTGACAGAAGGAAGACATAGGAGGAGGAGAATGTAAGTGTTCTTTACCAAATAGCAGTGAAGCGGGTAAACAAATCCCAAACATATCTCAGACTCAGGATGTCAACGGAACAAGCAAACCATTTCAATTATATTACCAAAACAGTCAATCTTTACGGAGGAAAACACGGGATCTTTTCTGTAGTGTTATATCAAATAATTATGACGAAATTACAATCACTGAAACTTGGACCAATGAAACACATTATGATAGTGAACTATTTGAACATATATACACTGTTTTGACACAAGGCCATAATGTTAAAAATCTGGAAAATCAAAGGGGATGGGGTTGTTGTCGCTGCTCGTGAAAATTACAATATTTGTTTCTTGAAGACTTGTGATGATAAAAATGAATGTATTATTGCCAAAATTACAGTAGGAAGGAAACCATTGTTTATTTGTGTAGTATATATTGAGCCAAACTCAGGATTGGATTTGTATGACGATTTATTTGTTCGTGTTGAGACAAATTGTCCGCAATGTAGTCATATTCTTCTGGTTGGAGACTTTAATCTATCACCCATTTCCGGTATGATTTCGATATTGTAACTAGTTCATATAAATGCATGAACTTATTTAATTTTATAACTTTTATGTTCTTAAATCATTAAACAGTGTAGTAAATCACAATAATCGTACACTAGATTTAGTTCTTTTAAACCTAGAAAACATTGAAGTCAATGGGGAATTGATTCCGCTAGTACCGCTTGACCTCCATCATCCAGTTATAGTAATAAATATAAATAACCAAAGAATTGAAAAACAAAATAACAATACTTATGGTTACAATTTAAGCAAGGTTGATTTTATTATTTTATTATATTCATTCCTTGACAACTTTTCATAAGTATAAGGTTAGCTTGCAAATGACTATCTCGTCAAGTTTTATTCTAACACCATGTATCATATAAGCACGTTACAATTTGAACATTTCATTTCAGGTCAGGATTCTGGAAGTTTATTTATGCACGCAAAGAATGGTTCCTCTTAAAGATAAGATGTTTCTACCTTACTCAATTTTCGTTATACTACTACTTTCATTGTATAATAGAATGAGCAGACTTTTAGCTTGCACGATACAATGGACATGCTGAATTCCTTCCAATTTTCCTTACAGTGTTGATGTTACGCCATCATGAACATTCCTACGTTAATACTTATAGTACATGTGATGAGTACTGTATCGCTGGTTTTAAAACATGAAGAAGTTATGACATCAGATTTAACTAATATGTTATCTGGTCTAGTGGCGCAATTTTTTCAGGAAGATGTATGTGTAATAGTACTACGAGATAGAGATTACTCATTAAATATTACTAACGTCGAATGGAGTTCGGAAAGATATGTACCTATAGTGCTCCAGACAAAAACCAATACGTACGACGAAAATGTAGAAAACTTAATTCTGGAATCTTTAAACCAAGGTTGCTCCACTGTGTTTATAAACTCTAGAAACATATCTGAGACGTTTTCAGCTCTACAACGTACAATTGGTAAGTCCATACAAAGAAAAAGGAGACGATACGTTTTAATAAGTGACAACAGTGAAAGAGATTTCAATGGGCTTTTGCAACAAAAGTGGATACAACTTTTTCCAGACTTATATGTACTGAAGGAGCGTAACAATCACGAAATAAATTTATTCACAACTCGTATAGAGAATAATTTATTCCCTGGTTCTTTGGAACTTGCATATACATGGGGAAGTACCTCACTTACTAATAGTTATATGTTACCTAGAGACAAACTCCAAAATATGAATAATATTAAGTTAAGTTTATTATGGCGCTCATATGCGCCAGTTACTATTAAAATAAACAATGGGTATGATGGCATAGATTACAGAATTATAGAAGAATTCTCGAAATGGTATAATGTTACATGGACAATTTATGAAACAGGACCAGATTACATTTGGGGATATTATACCGACAACGAAACGGCAAAGTCTTTTAAAGGAGCGTTGAAAACAGGAAAGTACCATATGGCCATTCCAGGAGATTACCTAACTGATGTTGCAATGTCCAATTATGATATGAGTATTCCTTACATAAAAAGTAGTTTAGGTTTTCTAACACCGAGTCCGAAACGCAAACAATATTTATGGTCCATTCTTTCACCACTGTCGAGTACTGTGTGGTTTGTGATTATTGGTTTCAAAGTATTATGTGCTCTTTTATTGTATACAGTAGCAAAATGTCAGTACATTATTAGTCAGTCTGAGCAAGGGAATCCTTATATCAAATTTTCTTATTCTGCTCTCAGCTCTGTTAGTATTCTTGTAGGTATTGGCACACCACATACACAACACTTCTCCATTAGGCACTTAATATTTTGGCTCTTTGTTATTTCCACAGTACTCATCACTGCTTTCAATTCTAATCTAGTCTCTTTCCTCACTCTTCCAGTGTATGAGAAACCAATTGACACTGTACATGAGTTAGTGGCATCAGGTTTGCAATGGGGAACAACTGATATTGGATGGGTGTTTTATTTAGAAGATTTGGCTTTGGAGGAAGTAAATATTCTTGCCAAGAGATATTATCTCGTTAAAGACAAAATCAAATTTACCAATTTAATCAAACAAGGAAAGATTGCTTCTCTAGTTAGTGTACTATATTGTGGGAGTTTATCCAATATTCCATTCTTTTACGAAGATACCATGGAAAATCTACATTTAATGAAATAAATCCTGATATCTAATAATCTCGTATTTCACTTCCCAAAGGGATCCCCACTTGTAGCTAATATGAATCACATTTTGAGGGTATTAAGAGATTCTGGCCTGATCGTTAAATGGCAGAGAGATATTGTTGAATCATATGAACATGGGAAACAGTTTTTGTCGTTAAGGAACTTCGGCCAGTCATCACAAGGACTTCGTCCCTTAGAAGTGGCTGATATCCAAGGAAGTTTTGTTCTCCTTGTTATCGGTTGCGTGTTGTCTTTGTTATTTTTTGCGATAGAGGAGCTATTTAACTCACACGTTGTTCTTCGTTTTATCAAGAAATGTGTCCGATTAGATATTAGAAAGTAAACGTCAACATGTAAAATATATGTAATTATAAAAAATGTCCTCTTAAATCTATTCCTTATCATTACGACATGTATTTAAATTGTATCCAAATTAAACAAGGTTTTTTGTTAATGATAACAATGTAGTAAATTATTCTTATCGTCATTTGTTTTCCTATAGTTGTAATTGTTCGTTTAATATTCATTGAGCTTAAGGATAGAAAATGATTGAATAAGTGAGGACAAGAAAAGGATATTAAAAACAATGAGAAAAGTAACAGAGATTTATCTTTTGTACCTTTCTGGAACATCTTCCATACAAAGCAAAGAATATTCAGGCATCCCTCATTACAAAAATCAGTACTGAAACTGATTTTAAGGGGAAACATAGGTAATACTCCTGAAATATTATCCTTTTCCCCTTCAGAAGCTCACGTGGAAATGAAACTTCAATACCGATTTTAGCAACAGGGTAGGTTTCAATCTGAATTATTGAATAACTGAACGTTACTGAATATATAATTATAGTTAGAAAATAATTATTCAACCGAAGAGAAGGGATTATTAAAAATAGTGGCAAATTTCATGTTTTAAGTTACAATTTGATCAGACATTCGTAAAGATGTTGTTCTAGTTACACCGTCTTCAAGAGAAATTTTAAGTGTAATTCTATATTTATCCTTATTGGAATTAGGGAAACCATCTTTATCATATATTAGTTTGTATAATATAGTTATATTCTTTTCTTGTAACGGTTGTGTAATAAATTCTTAAGTATTTGTAATTTTACAATCTATAATATTAGTACAATAATAAGACCTAAGCTTCTAATATGGATCTGGAATTTTTGTGATATTTCGTATTCTAATTATTTCACGAGTAGAAAATTAATACACGCATGGTCAAATTTGATAATGGTTCTAATGATTTTGTGATTGCAAATCCATTATATTTGTATGCATAACTCTCTAACATATCATAATAAACTGTTTTGGCAAAGTATTTGTTTCAATTTTCTCTGTATGTGCGATTAATGAAAACTTGGAATATTGTATGATTATAGCAGAAATTTTAACTGTTGATATCAGGGTAAGGCCTACAATGTATTTGAAATAGAATATATGTTAATTTCAGATAGACGGATCTTTCATATCTGGAACAAATGTTACTTATAATTCTATTGCTAATTAATGAATCAATGTTACTTATCAATTTATTCTTCCCTAAAATGGCAGGGATAAGGTATAACCTTTTTCCACTCAATATTCTGAAACGTCTACTTTAAATTTATATGATATGAATAATTGAACACTGCAAAAAAAATTAAACATTAAAAATATAGATTATGAACTACAGTTAAAATTGTAACCTATATATATATATAAAAATATTACATTCATAAACCGATTACAAAAAGAAAAATACTACCTATACTTACGTACTAATCCGAAAAAAAATAATAACAATAATAGTAAAAAATATGATATAGCATTGTGTCGTGTTGATTTGTATGCCCATGTGTCTAGTTAGACAGAAAGAATTGTAGCTGGTGTGCAGGGATAAAAATTCTTTAAGTTTTCGTCTAAATGATGATAAAGAACCGGAATCCCTGATGTGTTCTAAGATTTCGTTCCAAGCCCTAGTAGTATACACAGTGAAGGATTTTGAGTAGTACTCTGATTTAGGTTTTTGCACTGAGAATACATTGTTCTCTTTAGAGGAGGTGTTTAAATAATGAGTGTCACAGAGAAATTTGAACCAGGATTTCAAGTATGACGGTTTTTTGGTTGTGATTAATTTAAAGAGTAGGATTAGAGCATGTTGATGGTGTCGAGTGAGAAGATCAATCTATCCCTAATTCATTATACTTAGTGCGATAAGTGGTCGAAGTATTTTACGTAAAAAAAAGAAGCTGATACAGGCATTCTGTACACGCTGTAAGCGTTTTACAAGGTCTTCAGTGAGAGTGATGTAAGTAACATAATAATAATCCACTTGTGATATTACAAATGATTGCACGAAAATGACTTTGATAGATTCAGGAAGGAGATTTGTCTAAGCAGGGAAGATAATGTAATATTCCAAACGTTTTTTTCTGCAAAGGTTGTTTACATGTTAAGTTTACGGTAAGTGTTTCTTGATACATATTTCAAGGTCGTTTACGCTTTCACTTAGAGAAACTACAACACTATTTACATTCAGGCCACTAATGTCTGCGGTATTAATGGAGGAAAGTACTTTCCGTGATACGATTATATAAGTTTGTATTTCAATGGGTTACTTCTAATCCATTTTCGCTTGCCCATGAACAGATATTTTTAATATATGATTTAATAACTATGATTGATTGGTAGGACAAGATATAGCATGGAATGTCATCAACACCTGGCTAAAATATTTTAGGCAGGTCATTTATATACACAGAGAAAAGAAACGGTTCTAAAATTCTGCCTTGTGTCTTATCCAGATTAAAACACTGTCTAGAATTTTTATCCGGCATTGAGTTTCCTCTTTCTCGACCAGCTCGAGGAAAACATATTCTCGTTCTTGAGGCCAATATTCTTTGTTGTTACCTTCTACAGATTGAGCAGAATTGGCAAAAATGCTCTTTGGAATCTGCTTTCCTACCACGTATAACTTTTGGTCCTATAATAAATAGGACGGTGAGCATGGCCTTGAACGTGAAGACCTACAATTTTCATGTGTTCACTGGCCGGTGTCTAAGGGTTAAAGCGATTGCGCTCCGGTGAAAAATTGATTTTGGCCTCATTTTTTACAACGTTGTTCTATCATTGTAATGCAACTTTTTAGTGCTATTAACGTTTGAAACTTCGTCATATCGATACAGCCTAGCTTTCAATCTGAGCTGTCAGAATGAACTACATGTAAATAGCTTGACAACAAGCTAGTCCCTTTCTCTCTCTCTTTCTCTCTCTCTCTCTCTCTATCTCTCTCTCTCTCTCTCTCACACACACACACGCGTACATACACACAGACATAACGAATTGTTACGTATCAACCCTATGTGTGACTAAACCATGCTTGAAAATAAAGCATGAAAAATAATATCTTGTTATAAATATTGAAAGTTATTAGTCTTACCAAACCTAAAAAGTTTGGCGTTCTCAAGAAATAATTAAATTACATATTTTTGTCGCTTACAAGGAATAGGGAAGTGACTCTACCTAATCCCCCATATGTTGTACATCAATTAAAAGGTCTCACTGAGTACAATATAAAACCAAAATATTAGATCATCCAAATATGTCTAGTACGAGTTATGACCGTTAGAGGACAGGAAGTTTTTAAACTCTATATCGGGTCTTGCTCTGCTTCCGTTCTCTGTTCTTCGTTTTATGTATTCCTTGTAGTCAAGTGAATCATATGTTTTAAACGCGGACCTATAAAGAAAACTCCAGGTACGAAAAGTCACTGGAAAAGTCCATTAACTTCACTTGATATATTATAAATATCTCGTGGTTATTTTATTTAAGCTTTACAAAGCAAGTAAGACTTGAGTGCTCTTCAAAAGCTCATACAGATCAGAAAAGTCAGGATTTCGTGACCAGCATGTAGATAATTATTCTCAATAAGTAAAAGATATGTATTTCCATTCATCACCCAATTCTCATTGCACAAAATTAGAGGGAAAAGAATGCTTCCATAACGTATTTACAATAAGTTAAACTTTTTCTCAACCTTTATATTTATTCATCTTTTCTTTGTTATCACATTCATTAATTAAGCTTTACATTCTTCACAGAACTTGTTCCATTATGCAACATTCCTACAACATACAATTTATACGCAATGAACATTTGCTTTAATGGCAATTGATGTGCTTTTCCAATGACTTTTCGTACTCGAAACTCTCTTTGTAAGCGACGCCACTTGTTCTTTTGATGCATATGACTTACTGAACTATGAGAAATGGATAAAATCAAGAACAGTGATCTTAGGACACAAACTGGAGCATAAAATCCTCCTGGTCCTCTAGAGGCAATAACTCGTGCTATATATATTTGGTCAATCTAATATTTTGGCTTTCTATTATACTCAGTGAGATCTTTTAATTGATGCACTATCACCACCAGATTCATAATATATTTAAAAATCTAGATTATTGATAACATCAAATCTAAGATACACGTTTTAGTAAAGGCTTTGAATGAGGCGCTGGCGTGTACATGTTTCCAATAAGGCGTTATAAACACAGGAAAATTATGTTTTGAATTCGCAATTCCTATTTTCGGTGATCGCTAATCATTCTATAACTTTAAGTCTGCATGAAATCCAAGAGCTCATTTGCCGAACAAATTGAGTCCGGAATTATCGGAAATTAGTTCCATCAGGAGATATGCAGCGTTTAGGTCACTCCATTAATGTAAGGAAGAAACATACTGCACAGAAATACGAGGTTAATCTATCATCAAGAAGCAATCGTTAAGAAAACAAGTTCAACTAGCTGGGAAAAGATCAGGTTATAAAATGTTCTCTGTGGAAACAAGTTCAGTCCTCATTCTGATCTACCAGAATTGTGGCTTCACTCACCACCTTGAGAAGTAGATCACTCACTTGTCACGGAGTTTGTGAGTGTGCTAAAAGACAGTTGTATGAACCACACAGTTTTCTCAAGGTGAGAGGAAAAAGATGTTAAATATGTGTCTCAGAAAGCAATATAAAATCTTTTACAGAGTCATTAATTCAAAAACTAACAATAGGGTTCAGAAAAGATACAACTAGATAAATCTCTGTTTCCGTAAGTTTTAACTTTAGGTGGGATAGCACTGAAATTAGTGTCCTGGAGAAAGAAAAGAGTACACAGGTCTTGGCAGTAGGAAACAAAGTGTCTGTTGAGAGAGCTATGAATGTACAGAAACTTTTGCAATTCTTGCAAATCCTTGAAAGAGTACAAAATTTATAGGAACATTTTAAGAGCTAGAGGTGAGACAAACAACGTGCTGTCTTCAAAAATACGATAAGAACTTCCATTAAGTTGAGTGTTAATATTGTGTATGCATATTCTCAAAACTGTGAACAACTACAACATTATATTGAGTTTTTACAGGTCAAGATCAATATGAAAGAACTAAAATATTAACATATGGGAATTACCCATTTTATAATTCTAATAATGACTACATATTGTATTCGCATATTCAGTAGATAATCAGCCATAGAACAACGTCGTCAATGTCCCTAACTGGCTGTGGTGATGTGAAGATTGTTTTTATCTCTAAATAATAAACTTTCTACAATATCTTGAAGTCATTCACGTAATCAAAAGATACATAAAATCAACCGTTTAAAAGAATCCTGTTAGAGAACAATAAATCACCTGATTTTCTTTATAAATGTGAAGAGTTCCTATAAACTTCAACGTGAGTCAGTGGTACTGATAACTTCCTCAATGGTAGCAATAGCTGATGGTGGTATCGGATTACATTTGATCGTAGATGACCGAAAAGGCACTACAGTGCCCTCTAGGTTCCAAGAGTTTGGAAGCAAGCACAATATATGCCACTATGCGTAGCAATATGGCGTAACTTGGAGAAAGTAGTGCGAATGAAGCTCCTAAAAGGAGCCTTTATTTTTCCAACGTCTCTCAAGTGATAAAAATAATATTCTTGAGGGTATTGAATAGGAATATGTTGATCTTCTTCAGAAGAGGAATCTTTGGAAATAAACTTATGAGAGGTACGTATTATTTTATTTCTGAATATTTACTTGCCAAATTCTACTTTTACATAATTTGTAATAATAAAAAATACTATTTTGCTCGTATATTTTAAATATAAATGGTATTTTAGGTTTGTGTATTGATTGACTGAAAATTTCCAAGGATTTTCTTCAGTCTGCCAAACATGTGAGAATTGTACCTTCTAACTAAGCCATGAGCAATTACATTTAACATCCTCTAAACAATCCTATCCCGGTCTGGGATGCTTGAAGGCTATGTTATGTATATTGATGCTGTTTACTATCTAAACATAGATATGACAGTTAGTCCCTGAATCCAATCTTTGGCAAGCATTATACTGTTGAGGGGTCTTTTTTCATTAAAATACCATTTCATAGATGGTGTAATATTTTTCCCAACATCCTTCAGTGTAGCAAACACTGGACACAGGTTATATGCTTCATTTAGTAGTAAAATATTATAATTCTAACGCTCAATTTGTAACTATGTTTAACTTTATAAAAACCGGAAGTGATACTTTATAATCATGTATCAACATCATTCTTAACGAGGTATTGACTAGTTCCTGAAACAAAGGTGCGAAATCTCGAACGATGACAATACCAGGTAATAAGGAAGCTATCTATTCGAATACAAAGAATAAGAAGATTAAAACCAAAACAAAACAAGTGTCATCATGTTTAAAAGCACCAGAATTTCAGCAACTGCTTCTAATAGTCCTGAAGAACTGACAGTGAGTTGTTCCAAGTCTTGTGCTTCTTGGTTTTGTTACCTTTGTCAGGCAGACATGTATCTTTGCGTGTCGTAGCGCGAACATATTCATGAAGAGTCTGTTGGAATCAACGCTAAAAATCACAAACCATTTGTTTGTCCCTCATCTGAGACGTGACGTTCTAAACTTCTTCGTTTGTTTTACACTTCTTATTTATTCATATTTTTTTCTTCTTGAATATTCACTTGTTTTTCACAAATTTTGGCATTTTGTATTAATACAATATTCTTGTTTTTGCAATGTCATATAAACAATGTATACTTGTAATGTATATCTCTCAGTATGTAGCATATATACAGAAAGATTACACATATACGTAGCATATTTACAGAATACAGAAAAATTACCCATCACTTTTGCCATGCGCTCTTATTTTCCATAGCGGGCCATATTGGGAACACCATGTTTCGAATATGGCCACCGGCAACACTTTAGTTTTCGATTTATTAAATTTTTGTGCGTCATTTCTAAGAAGCAGATTTATTTTTTCGTTTGTCCAAATAGACTCTCAACTTGATGGTTGAGTCGATTCGCACTAATAAATAGTCTTTCTTAGTGAAAAAATCAACGAAGTTAAGGTGGGTTATACTTAGACTCCCTACCTACTTAGTAAGAAGGAACAAGAAACTCTGTTCCCATTGTCTTTTATGTAGCTGCGACAGAAACATATCGCACTAATATAGTTTAACGGCCATCTA